>WNWK01042595.1:0-15909 GCA_009830355.1 Cherax destructor | reverse complement strand
AAATTTTTTTCCCACCTCCCTTTTCCTCCCGCCCCCACCCTCCAACCCAAAAACTTCTCCCCCACATTCTAATACTGCATTTTTAAAACAACCCCAACCCCTCTTCAATCCCCCACTATTTATACTTGCTTTTTACCCCCCTTTTCTGCCAAAAATTGCTTATATCTCACCCTAACTTTCTCCCCCTAGTTTATACACTTCTCTTACTTTGCTGTTCCCTATTCCTTATGTCCCATCTACCCTTACTCTAACTGTAGCTAAAACTAAATAATGATCCGATATATCTGTTGCCCCTCTATAAACATGTACATCCTGAAGCCTACCCATCAACCTTTCATACCTTGATTAAAGGCTCCCCATTTTCATTTACCCTGACACCCCAAATTTACCTACTACTCCATCCACAACATTTTACCCACTTTAGCATTAAATCCCCAACCACAAGTACTCCTCATTTGGTTCAAAACCCCCCACACACTCACTCAACATTTCCCAGAATCTCTCTCTCTCCTCTACACTTCTCTCTTTCTCCAGGTGTAAACACTTACTATAACCCACTTTTCACATCCAACCCTTTTATTTTACACCACATAATCCTTGAATTGAACATTTATATTCCCTCTTTCCTGCTATAACTTATCCTTCAACATTATTGCTACTCCTTCTTTAGCTTTAACTCTGTTTGAAACTCCTGACCTAATCCCATTTATTTCTCACCACTGAAACTCTCCTCCCCCCTTCAGCTTCGGTTACTTAAAGCCAGGACTTTCCAGCATCTTCTATCATAACATCCACAATCATTTTTCTTATCATTCACAAACAACCATGTGACTATTTTTTTTTTTATTAACACATCGCCGTTTCCCCACCAAGGCAGGGTGGCCCGAAAAAAAAAAACTTTCATCATCATTCACTCCATCACTGTCTTGCCAGAGGGGTCCCTTTACACTCAGTTATCAAACTGCAACATTAACACCTCCTTAAAAATGCAGACACTGTTTTTCCCCATCTCCAGGACTCAGTCCGGCCTGCCGGTTTCCTGAATCCTTCATAAATGTTACTTGCTCACACTCCAACAGCACATCAAGTATTAAAACCATTTGTCTCCCTTCACTCCTATCAAATACGTCCCCATGCTTGCTGGAAGTCCAAGCCCCCCGCACACAAAACTTCCTTTCCCTCCCTTTCCCAAACCTTTTCCCAGGCCAAACCCCACCCGCCTTCCTCCACTACAGATTTATACACTTTGGCTATTCTGTCTCGTCCATTCTCTCTACATGTCCGAACCACCTCAACAACCCTCCTCAGCTCTCTGGGTAATAGTTTTGTAATCCTGCACCTCCTAATTTCTAAACTCCACTCTGCATTATATTCACACCCACACTGACCTCAGACATGACATCTCCACCGCTCCAGCCTTCTCCTCGTTGCAACATTCATCACCCATGCTTCACACCCTATAAGAGTGTTGGTATAACTATACTTCTTACATTCCCTTCTTTACTTCCATGGACAAAGTTCCTTGTCTCACAGACTCCGGTGCCCACTCACCCTTTTCCCTATCAATTCTATGATTCACCTCATCCTTCAAAACCCATCTGCTGACATGTCCACTCCCAAATATCTGAATACATTCACCTCCCCCCATACCCCTTCCTCCAACCCGATATCCAATCTTTCATCACCTAATCTTTTTGTTATCCTCATCACCTTACTCCTTTCCTATATTCACTTTCAATTTTCTTTTTTTACACACCCTGCCAAATTCATCCACCAACCTCTGCAACTTTCTTCAGAATCTCCCAAAGCACAGTGTCATCAGCAAAAAGCAACTGTGACAACTCCCACTTTGTATTTAATTTTTATCTTTAACCCCACACCTCTAGCCAAGACCCCGCATTCACTTCTCTTACAACCCCATCTATAAATATATTGAACAACAACGGTGACATCACACACCCTTTGTCCAAGGCCCACTTTTACTGGGAAATAGTCCCCTTCCCTCCTACACACTAACTTGAGCCTCACTATCCTCATAAAAACTCTTCACTGCTTTCAGTAACCTACCTCCTATTCCATACACCTGCAACATCTGCCACATTGCCCCCTATCCACCCTATCATACGCCTTTCCAAATCCATAAATGCCAAAAAACCCTTTACCCTTATCCAAATACTGTTCACCTATATGTTTCACTGAAAAACACTTGGTCTACACACCCCTACCTTTCCTAAAGCCCTTGTTCATCTGCTATCCTGCTTTCTGTCTTACTTTTAATTCTTTCAATAATAATCTACCATACAGTGTAAAGTGACTATATATGTGTATATATATTATAGAACAATAGTAATAAACAACTTTTTTAACCCTTTCATGGTCAAGAGGCCCACTCCCAAACTTGTTCTCAGGGTCGAAATTTTTCGGAAAAAAAAAAATTATTTTTTCCTATGAAATAGAGAATCTTTTTCCAATCGTAATGACACCAAAAGTATGATATTTGATGGAAAACTTACGGAATTATGCTCATGAAGTTAGCAGTCTCAAAATATTTACGCATCTGCGGTTTGAGCCCTATTATTGGTCAATCCTAATGTTCCAGTCTACTAAAATCATAGCTATTTCGTTACAACTCCATTTGTTTTATTGATTGAGTACAAGAAACCGCCATTTACCAATTTCAACTACTCTAAATTTCAAGGTACCTGACATCACAAACCAATCAAAATCATCTCCATTTCTGTAATAAATCTTCATTCTATCAAATGAGACCAAGAAAACAGAATACAACCATAAATACCATACGAAAATCACTGCAAAGTTGCTGATTAAAACCAAAACAAAAAGTCAGTTTTTATTTTCCTCATTATGCACTGTGTGCTGCAGGATTTTTTTATACTGTGCACACTGACCACGCAGACCCATAATCTCAAAGCTGGGCCTACCAGCTTTTCCCACTTGATTTGAGGGCCCTAGAATTTACGAGTACTAGACGGCACAAAACCATGCACGTAAGCCGTATTAGTACGGCACCAACCCTGAAAGGGTTAATTGTTTGTGAAAACAATATAATATACTTGTGCGATTATTGTGTTGCATACAACGAGTGGATATATATTCAACATGCATTATATTGGTCTCACTTTTCCATAAAAGTTACTTGAAAATAAAATACAGTATGTATTAAAAAAAAAAGAAAAAAAAAGAATAAAAAAAAAATAATATTACCGAAAAGGGGGACGGTCACCGATGTTGCCATCAGCGGGTTTACTTTCTGTCAACTTAATGCCTCTATATCTCAGTAACTACTGATTGCAAAAAATTTCTTTTATAACACTCAGAAATTATTCTTAAGATTTTGGTAAGAAATATTTTTTTTTTTAATATTTTTCTGCACACTCCATCTATAAATGTTAAGATATATATACGACATTACACATATTTGTCTAAAGCCTACTTTTTACTGGAATATAGTCCTTCCCCTTCTTTCTTCTTCTAAATACATATATTTTTTTCAACACGCAGCCGTCCTCCCACCGAGGCAGGGGTTTCACTAAAAAAAAACACTTTCACCATCATTCACACATAATCACTGTCTTTCCAGGGAGTGCCCAGATATGACAGTTTAGATGTCACTCCGAACAGCCAATATCCCAAACCCACCCTTTAAAGTGCAGGCATTTACTTCCCACCCCCAGGACTCAAGTCCGGGTAACCAGTTTCCTGAATCCCTTTTACAAAAAATTACCCTGCTTACATTCCAAACAGCTCATAAGGTCCCAAAACCATTCATCTCTATTAACTTCTATCTAAGATGCTCACACAAGCCTGCTGCATGTCCAGGCCCCTTGCATACCATGTTTAACCCTTGAGGGTCCAAGCCGTAGAACTACACATTGTCCACAGGGTCCAAACCATAGATTTACGCCATGAGCTCAGCTCACTCAGATAAGCTGTGATAGGTAAATTTGGGGGTAAATATGAGAGAATGCATCAATGTGGTAAGTGTGCACTATATAAAGTAAATCCTGAAGCATGCAGTGATGAGAAAACTACGACTGTGTTTTTGGATTAAACGGCAACTTTGGGGTATTCTCATGGGTTTTAACAGTTGTATTTGCGGTTTCTTTGGGCTCATTTGATAGAATGGAAGATATATTACAGAATTAGGGATGATTTTGATTGGTTTTAGTACTGAAAATAGCTTGTAATTGAGCTCAAAGTAGTGGAAATGTTTGATTTTTGCTGATTTTCAAGAGTAAAAAAAATACATCACGCGTCCAGTACATGTCAACTGGTGGGTCATATTTGTTTACAAAAGCACTGATCTCGGGGGGATATGGCCGGTTTGTTGAAAGAAGAAGAAATGCATTGATAGTGTTTATACAATTATTACAATATTGCGTAAGAGTAATTCATCTATTTCTTGGTGAATAAAATTTTTATGTAAATAAAAAATAAAAATGGAATTCATCTGTAAAGCCTGAAACAACTAATAAACAGAGAAAATTTTATTTTAGTGCCAGGAATGCCTGCATTGTTTATTCTGATGCTGTTTTTAAATTGGAATATTTTGAACTTTGTGAAATTAGAAATTACCAATTTCTGATCACTTTATTCAATTGAAATAGTTGATTGGGGAGTTTCTTGTGCTCAATTGATAAAATAGAAGTAATACTAACGAAATAGCTAAGAATTTGGTCGACTGGAATAATGTAAGTGGCCTAAAATAGGAGTCAAAGTGGGCAAAATCGCGATGTATAAATATCGCTGACACAGTAAAATTGCAAGTGTAATTTCGTCAGTTTTCCACCAAATTTCGTACTTTTTTATTACCTTCAGAAAAAGATTCTACCATTTTATAAGAATTTTTTTTTTTTTAAATTCTTGACCCTGTGGACAATGCTTAGATCTGTGGCTTGACCGTCAAAGGGTTAAATACTCTATAATTAGCAACCACTGGAATTTCAGCACTTACTTGTTGCTGGAGCCGGGCTTTTTCTGCTAAATTCTTTTTATTTTCTTCACACACTGGAAATAAATACAAACTATTATGTACATATGAAATTTGATTATTTAAAACATACAGTAAACCCCGGTCTCGCCGGTAATCCGTCCAGAGGGCCCGTCGATCACCGGTTTGGTCGAACCCCATTCTATTTTCCCATAAGAAATAATGGAAATAAAATTAATCTGTTCCAGACATCCAAAAGTATTAAAATAAAATATTTTTTAGAACTTTTTGACATTAATTACACACAATTTTATGAGAAATAAAGAAATAATAGTACAATAACATGTCACATTTATTGAAGAGTTGTTGATGTGTGCAAGACAGGAGGAGGGGAGGATGGAGAGTATCCCAGTGTTTGAAGGGAAACCCCTTCCAAACACTGCAGGGGGCAAGTTTTTTTTCGGGGGGTTCGGCCTTTTCTTTGAATGCTGGCCCCCTGCATGAATGCCACCCCTGCATGAATGCTCCACTCCCGCATGAATGCACACTCTGATTGTTTCCCCCCCCATCCCTGTTTCACCCCTGCACCCCGTTTCACCCCTGCACCCGCCACCCGCACCCCTTTTCCCCCCCCCTTTTTCACCCCTGCACCCCTTTCCCACTCCTGATCCCTTCTTCATCCCTGCATCCCGCCCACCCCGCATCCCCTTCACCCCTGCATCCCTGCTTCACCCCTGCAACACTTTACCACAGGCTTCACAAGAGTTTGGGGGCCCCATGGGGGTTATTTAGCAGCGCACTAAAACAGTGGAATAATGACAATATACGGATGGGGTGGTGTTGGCTCCGTTTGTAAACAATAGCACACTGACGCTCGTGAGGAGGGGCCCAATAGCCAACCGCCCAACTGGCAGATTAACATTTTTCAAACGCCGGGCCATTTCCCCCCGGGGAAAAAAGGAAAACGAAAGCCCTTTTTACTTTTTTTTTTCAACACGCGCCGTTTCCCACCAAGGGTGGAAAGCCCTTTGCTTTCCCGGCATTTTAGTTGCCCTACAACGCATGGCTTACGGAGGAAAATTTATTCCACCCCCAGGGAGAAGATCGGCAAAAGAGCCAAAACTCGTAAAAACCCGCAACACCGTTTTGGACCCCCCGCCCGAGCCCCCGGGGTTGACTGTACGGGGCCCCCCGCCTAACAAACAAAATTCATTCCAGAAGCCTGCTCAGGTGCCATTACCAACGAATTTACCCTTAAGAAATAATGTCCCCAAGGTTATCTTTTTCAGACCCCAAAAATACACTTTCCACAAGGACTTACAATATATTTACATAATTGTACGTTTTCCGGGGTGTTCAAAGGGGGGTCAACTGTATATATTTTTATACGGGAAACACAGATGGCCAATAATCCATTTTTTGTGCTTTTTTATTGAGTGCGACTGTTTAAAAACCCACCATGGGGCCAAAGAATTTTCCCGAGGGCCCTTTTGATGAAGGCGAGAAACACAAAGAATTAAAGGGCCCTTTAAAAAGACGAAAGTGGTGTACGATGTTTATATGCATGAACGGTTTCTAATAATTTTGAAAAAAATATCAGAGGGTTTAAATAAAAATGTCTAATTAACTAAAAAAAAATTTAAGGTGCCCAAGGGGATTTTTAAATTTTTTAGAATTTTTTTCCCCTTTTCCCCGGTAACCACTTCCCACAGATATAAACATAGCATGTTTTATGCTAAAAAGGGAAAATTAGTTTCCCCGGTCCAGCACCAAAAAAAACGGCGAATCTTTTTTTCCTAGTCACCCTTTTGTTTACTTCTCTGCATAAATTTATGTTTCATTATTTTCCTCGCTATATGGCATCTAAAGGGGGAGAAACGAAAATTCAGTGAACAAAGTATGTCGATGGTAATAATATGGTTTTTAGGTGTAGGGGTGGCCACCTACCGGCTACCACAATGATTCCCCACAAATAAATACTACTCACCTCCCATTCAACATTAAGACGGATTATCGGGATTTTTCTTTATTTCTTAAATATTGTTTCATTTAGGATTCTTTTTCCCAGACTTTTTCAAACGGGATTAATCACAAAAACTGAGGTTCCACTGTACCACCCCCAATTACAGAAGGAAAAATGTATGGAATAGAAGTAGGTTATTGAAAGCTTAAAAATTTTTTACGAGGATAGTGGGGCACAGGTTAGAGTATGAGGGGGAAGGGACATTTTTTCCCCAGAAAAAGTAGGCCTTAGACGGGGATGGGGATGTCACTGTGGTTGTTTAATATATTTTTTGGAGTTGTGGAAGGAAGCCTTTTTTAAGAGGGGGGGGTTTAAAAAGTAATGAATTAAAAAAGGGGGAGTTGTCACAGGCCTTGCTGATCCCTTGGTTTTTTGGGGGATTCTAAAAGAAGTTGCAGAGGTTTGGATGAGTTTGGTGGGGTATGTAAAAGAAGGAAATTAGAAGTGAATATGGGAAAATGGGATGAGGATAACAAAAAAATTTAGATAACGGAAGTTTGGGAATCAGATTGGGGGGAGAGAGTATGGAGGAGGTGAATGTTAAATTTTTGGGAGGGGATGTCAGCAGATGGGTATATGAAGGATGAGGTGAACTAGAATTAACGAGGGAAAAAAAGGTGAGTGGTGCATAAGGAGTTTGGGAGACAGAGAACTTATCCATAAAAGCGGGGGAAATGATGGGGAGAAGTTAACCAACACTTTGTATGGGTGGAGACATGGGTTTGAATGTTAACAAGGAAAGGCTGGAGGCAGTGAGATTGTGTCGGGGGGGGCAGTGGTGTGAATAAAACGAGAACCAAAGTTTGGAGTTTTGGGAGGAGGGGGGGAACCAAAACTATTATCCAGAGCTTAGGGGGGTTTTAGAGAGGGTTTGGGACATATAGAAAGGATAACAAAAGAATGATTCGATTTTAACATTTGTGTGGGGGGAAGGCAGGGGGGCACCCCAAAAAGGTTGGGGGAGGGGTAAAGGAGGTTTTTGTGTGTAAAGGGGTTTGGGACTTCCAGCAAGCCCGTGGAGTTAGATAGGGGGCCAAAGGGGACAAAGGTTTTTAGGGCTTGACGGCTGTTGGAGTAGCGTAAATTTATGAAGGGTTTTAGGGAAACCGGGAGGCCAGACTTAATTTGGAGATGGGAAGAAGGGCCCGGGACCTGAAGGGGGGTGTTAATGTTTCTTTTTCAGCAGGTAAACACGCCTTGGCAAGACAGTGATGGAATAATAAGATGAAAGTTTTTTTTTCAGGGGCCCCCCCTGCCTTGTGGAAACGGCCCATGTGTTAATAAAAAAAATAATAAAAAAAAGAATGCAAAATTTGGTTTGTCGTTTTAGACCCCCAAAATACACTTACAAAAAACACATAAAAAAACACTTACATAATTGTTCGAGTTGGGGGATGTACGAAACCCGGGGCCACGTTTAAAATTTTTTTGAAAAATTAAAAATGAAAATAGATAAGAGAGGGGATGCGGGGATCAAAAGAAAATAAAGAAAAATTGGATACCAAATTTGGGGAGAGGGGAAGGGAAAAAGAAAAGTTTTTTTGATATTTGGGAGTTGGGCGGCAGCGGATGGGTTTTTGAAGGGAAAAAGGTGAAAAATGGTGGTGTGAGGTATCGGGGGACAAAAACGATCCATGGGGGGAAAGGGGAAAGACGAAAATAAGTGGACCAACACTTCATATGGGTGTGAAGCATGGGGTTTCAAAAGCTGCAGCGAGGGGGGAGGCTGGAGGCGGGGGTGTCCTGCTAAGGGGAATGTGGGGTAAATATTAAGAAAAAGGGAAGGGGAGAAGGTGGAGTTACAAAAATATTTTTCAGAGGGCTGAAGAGGGGTTGTTGAGGTGGTTTTGGCTTAGAGAGAATGGATCAAAATGAAATTTTAGACGATAAAAAGGGGGGGAAGGCGGTAGGGGCCCCCCCGAAAAAGGGTTGGGGGGAAGGAAAAGGGGGAGGGGCAGGGGGTTGGGCTCCGAAGCATTTTGAGCTGTTAGATAGGGGTGAAGGAGACAGGTTTTTGGGGCAGACATCTGTTGGGGGAGCAGGGAACATTTTGGGGAAGGGATTTAGGGGAAAACCCGTTAATTGATTTAGTTGGGCTTGAGTCCCGAAATGGGAAGGGCCCAAAGCCTGCACTTTAAAGGAGGTCTGGGAAAGGGCAGCTGGGAGGGGGCAATTTTTAGCGTCGATCTATTCCCCTAAAGACAGTGATTATGTATGTGTGTTGGGGTAGTGTTGGGAAAGATGAAAAGTATTTTCTTTTGGGGGTTTTCTTCTTTTTGGGCCCCCGCCTTGGTGGGGGACGGCCACTTGTTGAAAAAAAAAAAAAAAAAAGTTTGAACAATAAAGATGAGGTCTGGTTTTTTTTTTGGGGATTACAGAGAAGGACTCCATACAGGGATTCAAATGAACAACTGAGCTAATTCATGTCAGTCAACCCACAGGGAAGATGGACCAGGGGAAAACAGATAACCCTCTGCAAAATTTAAAAATATAATTACATGAAGGTTGACGGTAAGATATTTAATCATAAAACTAAAACAATTATCTTTTAAATTTTCGTTTCTGACACATTCCCTTAACAAGTTCTTTTTGGTTTCTTCAATAATTTTTCGGGCCTTTTTAACAATATTCAACTGTGCTGAACTGGTTCTTTTGATTTACAATCATTTGTTGATTTTGGGCAACTGGGGTAGCTTTTTTGGGGAAAAAATAAGAAACATTTTTATTAAAATATACAAAAAGAAATTTATACAAAAATTATTATTTTTTACCTTTCCTCAAAATAATGTCACAAAGGATTTGAATGATAGTCACGCAATGGGAAAATATTCTTTTTAAAAAACTTTATTTTATTCGAATAAAAATTTAAAAGAGATCATCAAAAATAAACACTGCAGTTGACTTAGGAATTTTATAAATCCCCGTCCAAAACAGTTAGGGGAAAGTCACAAGAAAAAGAGGATCCACCAATGAGACAATACCTGATTCTTCAGTCTATTAATTTCGGGTTCCCTTTCTTTGTAGTGACTTATGCTGTTCTGTTACCTCTGCCTGAAAGACACATTAACTTAAATTGAAAAAAAAAAAAATACTGATGAGGGGGCAACAAATTTGATTGACGCTTCTTGTAAAGTTTATGAACATAGGTTTAAGAAAATTCAACAAAAGATTTTAATAAAATCGGGAACAAACATAAGAGAAAAAGGGGAATTTTTTTTTTAAAAGGAAGCCAAAAAAAAAAAGAAAATAAATGTCATACCCACCAGATGACCCTAAAATTTTTATATTTCCCTGATTATGGTGGTTAAAAAGTAAAAAAAAAAAGTAACAAAAAAAAAAAAAGGGAAAAAAAAAGTTAATAAAAATAAAAATTAAATGTTACAATTTTAAACCTTTCCCTACCCAATAAAAATACTTTTTAAAAAAATTAGTTAAATGGAAAAAAAATCCAATCATAACATTTTAATATGTGTACGCAGTTTTGTTTTTGTTATTAAGGATTTTTAAATTGAAAAAAAAAAATTACTGAAGCTTAAAAAAATTTTCTTTGGCACGGTTTTTTTCCACAAGCTCCGGCCCTTTTTGAACATCCCCTTTTTCATTTCTGATTTTCACCCAGCTAAAAAAAAAAACCTATGAAAAATATATACATCATCTATAAACTTATCAGTCACACCTCCACATCACTAGACAAATTGTCTGATTGTCCCACATACCACACAATGTTGGAACTATTATCTTTGGATTTTTCCTTTTGGATCCATCTTGCTCTCATGACACTGTTGTAGGAGGAGTGTGTTTCTTATTTGTCAAGTCACCCATCCAGAACTCAAGTCCAGCTAACCAGCTTCCTGAATCCCAAATCTTTATACAGTACATTAAATATTTTTACTTTTTATCAAAATAAATTCCACAATTCCTTGAACAATAAATTCTTATTTATTAAGAAAACTTTTTTTTTAATGACATTTCACCGACTATTACATCCCAAAACTAATCTAATTTATTTTTCTAAGATCAATATATTTTTAACAAAAAGAAGCAACTTTTCAGATATAACACAAAAAGTAGAAAAATCTTACCAACAGTGCCTCAATCTTGTTGGCATTAACCCTTTGTTTTTCTTGTAAAGGCTTAATTTCTTTTTCAAGTGATTCAAATTTGGCTTTATATTCAGAACAGGCACTCTGTATGCTTTCTTTTCCTCACGATGAGACGGTTGCTGTCTGCAAGAGCATCCATAGTGTGAACCTTTGGGAAGTATTCTGCATAACCCTGCAGTATCTGCAGAAACCTGCAGAAAACATTAACAGATTAATATATATATCTTTCTTTCAACACGTCGGCCGTTTCCCCAAGGGTGGCCCAAATGAAAAGAAAGTTTCCCTTTTACATTTAGTAATATATACAGGAAAAGGGGGTTACTAGCCCCTTGCTCCTGGCATTTTAGTCGCTTCTACGACACGCATGGCTTACGGAGGAAGAATTATGTTCCACTTTCCCATGGAGATAAGAGGAAAAAGAACAAGAACTAGTAAGAAAATAGACGAAAACCCAGAGGGGTGTGTTATATATGCTTGTACATGAACGGTAGTGTGACCTATGTAAGTAGCAAGATGTACCTGAAATCTTGATGTTTATGAGACAGAAAAAGAACCCGCAATCCTACCATCATGTAAAAAATTACAGGCTTTTGTTTTACACTCACTTCAGGACGGGAGTACCCCCTGGGTGGTTGCTGTCTACCAACCTACTACCTAGATATAATATATATATAAGTACTACTTTACACTTAGGTCACACTCCAAACATGTACACGTTATTGTATACACACTCATCTGAGTTTTCTTGATTTTATCTTAATAGTTTTGTTCTTATTGCTTTTCCTTTCATATCCATGGGGAAGTGAATAAAAATCTTTCCTCCGTAAGCATGCTGTGTAAAAGTCAACAAAATGCCGGGAACAATGGCTGGAACCCTTTCCTGTATAGCTTATAAAAAGAAGAAGAAGAAAATCCAAAAATGGATGTTTGAATTTCGTGGATGTTGTGCGAATGATAAGAAAGATGATTGTAGATGTTATGAATGAAAAAAAAGCTGGATGTCCTGGCTTTAGTGAGACAAAGCGAAGGGTAGGAGAGTTTCAGGGGGAGAAATAAATGGGATTAGATCAGGGGTTTCAAATAGAGTTAGAGCTAAAGAAGGAGTGGCAATAATGTTGAATAAAAACAGTTATGGCAGGTAAAGAAGGAATATAAATGATAAATTCAAGGATTATGTGGAGTAAAATAAAGGTTGGATGTGAAAAGTGGTTATATAAGTGTTTATGCACCTGGAGAAGAGAAAGGAGAGGAGGAGAGAGATTTTTGGGGAAAAGTTGAGTGAGGTGTGGGAGTTTTGAACCAAGTGAGGAGTAATTGTGGTTGGGGATCTTAATGCAAAGTGGGTAAAAATGTTGTGGATGGAGTAGGAAAAATTTAAAATAGGGGTAAATGTAAATGGGGCCATAATTGAGCTATGTGTAGAAAGGGTTTGGTAATAAGAATACATATTTATGAAAAAGAGGATAAATAAATATACAAGGTATGATATAGCACAAGGAAAGTAGTTTGTTGGATTATGTATTGGTGGATAAAAGGTTGATGAGTAGGCTTCAGGATGTACATGTTTATAGAGGGGCAACGGATATATCAGATCATTATTTGTTGTAGCTACAGTTAGAGTAAAAGGTAGATGGGACAAAAAAAAAATGGCAACAGCAAAAGAAGGGTAAAAATGTTAAACTAAGGGGGGAGGAATTGGTGAGTTTTAAGCAACTTTGGCAGAAAGGTGGGCAAAGAGGGGAGTGGGGGGGTTTAAGAAGTTAAATTTTAAAAAAAAGCAGATTAGAATGTGGGGGAAGTTTGTGGTTATAGGGGGGGGGGGCAGGAGGAAAAAGGAAGTGGTGGAATGAAGAAAAAGGGGTGTGAGAAAAAGGTAGTTTGAGGGGGTTTTTTAAAAAACAGAAGTGTTAGTGAAACAGAGATATGGAGAGTAAAAAAAAGGGGAAGAGAGTGGTGGAGAGTGAAAAAGAAGAGCGGATGAAAGAACGGAGAGGCTCTGCAAGAAATTTGTGAAAAAAGAAAAATTTTGGAGTGAGATAAACAAGGTAAGAAAGCCTGGGGAACGAAGGGTTTTTCGTTAAAACAGAGTGGGGAGTTAGTAGATGGAGGGGATATTTAGATGCGGAATTTTTTTGAGGAACTTTTAAATGTCGATAAAAAGAGGGAGGCGATTTTTCAGATTGGCCAATACAAATCGTTAGGGGGAAGAAGAGCAGGGGGGTGTGGGGAGGGGGAGGCAACGAAATAAAAGGGGGGTGCGTGAATTACGAACTGACAGAAATTTTAAAAAGCGGGGGGGATATGGGCTGGAGGGTTGGTATTTTTGTTTAATAAATGTATGAAAGGGGGGAAGGTACCTAGGTTTGGCAGCGAGCATGTATAGTTCCATATAAAGGGGGGGAAAAAAGAGATGAAAAAATTATGGGGGAATAAGTTTACGAGATTTGGTAAAATGAGGCAGGGGTTTTTATTGAAAGAATTAGAGGTAAGACAGAGAGTAGGATTGCAGATGAGCAAGGAGGCTTTAGAGGGGGAGGGGGTGTGTAGATCGTGTTTACAGTGAAGCATATATGTGAACAGTATTTAGAAAAGGTAGAGAAATTTTTATTATTTTTGGATTTAGAAAAAGGGGAAAAAATGGATAGGGGACAAAGGCAAATGTTTCAAGTGTAGGGAAAAGGGTGACTGAAGGCGAAAAAGTTTTTAGAGGATAGTGAGGCTCAGGTTAGGTGTGTAGGAGAGAGGGGGATTACTTCCCAAAAATAGGTCTTAGACAGGGTTGTGTAATGTCACCATGGTTGTTTAATATATTTATAGATGGGGGGTAAAAGAAGTAAATGCTAGGGGGGTTGGGGGGAGGGGGGGATTAAATTATGGGGAATTAAATGCAAATGGGGGGACACAGTTACTTTTTTTTTGATGATACGGGTTATGGGAGATTTAAAGAAAAGTTTCAAAAGGTTTGTGGACAGTTTGGGGGAGGAAAGGGAAAGTTAAAAGAACATAGATAAGATAAGGGGTGAGGGATCAAACGATTTTAAAAAGAAAATTATACATTGGAGAGAGGGGTTATGGGAAAAAGTAAAAGTTTTCAGATATTTGGGGGTTGATTTTCAGGATGGGTTTATAAAGGGTGAGGTTAGCCAAAAATTGATGAAGGAAAAAAGGTGAGTGGATTGAGGTATCTGTGGAGACAAAAATGTTATCCATGGAGGCAAAGAAGGGAATGTACAAAAATAGTGGCCAAACTTTATATGGGTGTACATGGGTTGCAAAAGCGCAGCGAGGAGGAGGCGGAGTGGAGATGTCCTGTCTAAGGGCAATGTGGGGTAAATATTATGCAGAAAAAGAATGGAAATTAGGGGAAGGTGGAGTTACAAAGTATTTGTGAGGGCTGAAGAGGGGTTGTTGAGGTGGTTTGGTCATTTAGAGAGAATGGATCAAAAAAAGACTGGAGAGCGAAAAACTGTAGGGGGAAAGGGAAAGGGGGGGTAGGGCCGCCCAGGGTTGGAGGGGAAGGGGAAAGGAGGTTTTGGGGGCAGGGGGTTGACTTCCAGAGGGCATGGGAGCTGAGATAGGAGTGAATGGGGACGAATGGTTTTTTGGGGCATCATCTGTTGGATGTGAGCAAAAATTTTGTGAAGGGGTTTAGGAAACCAGTTAATTGATTTAGTTGGACTTGAGTCCTGGGGAAAAGGGAATAAAGCCCCCACTTTTAAAAAGGGGTCTGAGATAGTGCTGGGAGGGTACTTTTTCAGCGTCGATCTGAGCCCTCTGCAAAGACAGTGATTATGTATGAGGTGGTGAAAATGTTGAAAATGATGAAAAATTTTCTTTTTATTTTTCTTTTTTTGGGTCACCCTGCCCGGTGGGGGACGGCCCACTTGTTTAAAAAAAAAAATATATATATATATATATAACACACACACACACACTACCTGCAGGGGGGCAGAGACCAGTAGCAGATGGAAGAGGCAAGGCCAGGAGCTGAGTCTCGACCCTGCAACCACAATTAGGCGAGTACAATTAGGGGGCGCACGCAAACACCCCCAACCCACCCACATCCATCCCCCCACACCCACCCCACACACACCCCCCCCACACAAAACCCCCACCCACACACCCCACAACACACCCCCACACACACACACACACACCCCACCCACCCCCCACACCCCCCACCCCCCACCCACACCCCCACACCCACACACACACACACACAACCCCCGGGGAAAACCCCCCACGGAGGGCCGGGTTCACCCCCGTGGGGGGAAAAAATTTTGCTTTTCCCTTAAAACACACACACACACAAACATACAACAGGCCTATGTCAATTGACATGTGCCTAGGACAAAAAGGAAAAACCAACACACCCTTTTTTATGGGGTTTTTTTTATTTGCTTACTGGGTTTTGTTTTTTTTCCCTCTTACTCCCTGGGAAAGTGGAACAGAATTCTTCTTCCTATAAGAGGTGACAAATGCGGAAGAATAGTAACCTTCTCCTGTATATCTTACAAATTTAAAAAAAGAAACTTTTTTTTATTTTCATATCACCCCGGCTCGAAGATACGCCTTTTTTTTTTTTAAATAAAAAATTTTAAATTTTAAAACAATTTTTTCCCGAAAGGAGGGGTGAAAGGGAAAAAAAAAGTTGGTGAAGGGGGGTTGTTAGAAAATCTCATGTTAAAGAGGTATTCATGAACATGTTATCTGGAGGGTATTTTCCCGAGGTAGCTATATATTTAAAATCCTTGGTCAAAGACATGCCTATAAAAATTTTTATACTGATCTGAGAACGTTGAAAGTTTTAATCATTTTCAAAATGAAATTCA
>WNWK01042594.1:0-15909 GCA_009830355.1 Cherax destructor | reverse complement strand
AATGCATGAGGTTTTCCAGTACCACATCCATCATCTTGGCTCTCCATGATTCAGGACCCCCATGGTGCTCCAGGTTTTCCCAATCAATCACCTTGTGATTGAAATCACTCATAACTAGTAACTTTGCTCTCCCCATGTGAGCTCTTCTGGCCACCTCGGCTAGTGTGTCTACCATTACTCTGTTGCTCTCGTCGTATTCTTCTCTTGGCCTCCTGCAGTTCTGTGGCGGGTTGTACATTACAGCAATTACCACCTTATGGCCCTCAGACTGGATTGTTCCTACTATGTAGTCCCTTTCGCCCATTCCATCTATTCCTTCCACTTCCTCAAATCCCCACCGGTTTTTAATGAGCAGTGCAACTCCTCCTTCCCCTCTGCTCCCTCTATCTTTCCTGAGGATTTGATATCCGGGTGGAAAGATTGCATCTGTTATCATCCTGGTGAGTTTCGTTTCTGTGAGTGCTATTATGTCTGTGTGTGTGCGCGCGCGCACCATGTTGCTGCTACATCTTGGGAGAGAGTAAAGGATAACGTCGGAAGGACCATAGCGAAGCCAACTGACTCTTGAATCTAGTTTATTATATAATTAAGGTAGAGCAGCCGTCACCCAGGTTACACCTGTGACTGCTGCTCCAGGATCCTCACCTTCCAACACCTGCGCATAACTCACAGTGACAAACACCTTATGTATATTTAAAAT
Source organism: Cherax destructor (assembly GCA_009830355.1). Taxonomy (NCBI): domain Eukaryota; kingdom Metazoa; phylum Arthropoda; class Malacostraca; order Decapoda; family Parastacidae; genus Cherax; species Cherax destructor. The sequence goes on along the minus strand of WNWK01042594.1, from coordinate 15,209 downwards.
ATGCATTATGTATGAATTAACCGCACATGTTGACGCTCTCTTCGGGTCAATTAATCCACGTGACACTGAATACAGAACTCCGTGGAACTGTACAAAAGTGTTGAAATATGAATGTTTTTTTTTACAAATTACGATACTGAAGCTAGAAAATGGATGTTTTGAACATAATACGTAAATAATTAGGAATCAATTAATATTAATTAATCAGTAAGAGAAAATCATTTGATTAGAATTAATAGACTCAATCGATCTATTCACATGAAATGTGTTCCATGAATTCTGGATTTTTATAAGTCCAATTAATCTTGATAGACTTAATAACAACTAAATTTACAAACCAGTTATGAACTGCCACAAGTCTCGTGAACGCTGAAGAACGTGAACAAACTCTTGTGAAATTTACATCATGTTCATTGAGTTTAACTCGTGTATTGAAAAATAAACTGAAATTAGAAATAAATCAGGAAACATTATCTTTCAACATTCAGAACTTCCATAACAAACATTCTACTCATGTTGTACACGACTGATATAAATCTGCACATTAAAGTCAGTAGCTAATCAGCCGGGTTAAGGACTACGTAGGTACCTTCCTCAGATCGTACAGCAAGTGAGATACATCTAATCTTTGTTTGGTTTGCTTGTAGTTTTTCTCAAGTGTCTTATGACTCCTCAGAAGATTACATCGTAGACGTTACAAAATCTTCGTCATTGTAATTAGGTGAAAGTGATGAATGAAAGATATATGGAAGTCTTGTACACAACCCGCACAGAGAAGAGACAAGTTTTCGACGACGTTTCGGTCCGACTTGGACCATTTACAAAGTCTACCACGTTTCGGTCCAAGTCGGACCGAAACGTAGTAGCAATCTCGTCTCTCCTGTGTGCTGGTTATTTGTGTATTGTCCCAGTCACGGTGTTGTGTCTTATTGTTTGTTTCAGTTAATAAAACGTGAGGAGTTTCACCAACTGAAATATTTCAGTAATGAATTAGTAACACACTGGACATCCGTCGTAGCTTTATCCCAAATAAAACTATTAGCATCCATATTAAAGCTACGCTGATCCATTAATAAATGGACAATAAACCGTTATCCATTATAACAGCTGCTGCGCCGGATTTGTTAATTTTGTATAAATTACACAAAAGTTAACCCCTGTTATCTAATTCAATTGATTTAGTATAGTAACTAAAGATTCTCTTTAAATACTTCAGCAACTACTCCTGTTTTATCTTTAATTAAAGCTAAATTTCATAGCTTCTTCAGAAGTTAACCATTACATAGAAAACAGTTAATAGGTTCACAGAGACGAGGTTCCAGGGTTCATTTGTTTCAAGATATTTTTGAATATTATGTGAACCTTCATCGTGATCTTTATAATAAATAACACATGTTATTACATGGAAGAAATCACAGTAAAACGCGTGATTGCAAATGTGAAAAAAATGCCACAATGAAAATAGGAAATAAAACCTAAGCGTTTTCTGGAGACACGTGTGTAAACACATGACAGCGCTAAGGTTTTATTTCCTATTTTCACTGTGGCATTTTTTCCCATATCAGTACATATTTAGCACAATGTGTAGCCACACACGGCTAGTGCAACACTCTTTACCTGGATCTGAATAAGCTTTCAAGTTGTTTATGTGATTGATTTACAAGTGTGACTCTGCATTCCAAGTTGAGCGACGCGATGCAACGCTTGATAAGTCATAGCTAAGTGACTTATAAGTATGGGTGATTTAACTGTTAAATTAGGATCCTCTTCAGCAGATAGACAAGTAATAGGAGAGCATGAACTTATAGGGAAGGTTGCATCTTTTACCGTCCGGGAGAGTAGGGAGTGACAGGTGAGCGTGTGTAGGACCTGTCCTCCCCCGCACTGTGACAGGTGAGCGTGTGTAGGACCTGTCCTCCCCCGCACTGTGACAGGTGAGCGTGTGTAGGACCTGTCCTCCGCCGCACTGTGACAGGTGAGCGTGTGTAGGACCTGTCCTCCCCCGCACTGTGACAAGTGAGCATGTGTAGGACCTGTCCTCCCCCGCACTGTGACAAGTGAGCGTGTGTAGGACCTGTCCTCCCCCGCACTGTGACAGGTGAGCGTGTGTAGGACCTGTCCTCCCCCGCACTGTGACAGGTGAGCGTGTGTAGGACCTGTCCTCCCCCGCACTGTGACAAGTGAGCGTGTGTAGGACCTGTCCTCCCCGCACTGTGACAAGTGAGCATGTGTAGGACCTGTCCTCCCCGCACTGTGACAGGTGAGCGTGTGTAGGACCTGTCCTCCCCCACACTGTGACAAGTGAGCGTGTGTAGGACCTGTCCTCCCCCGCACTGTGACAGGTGAGCGTGTGTAGGACCTGTCCTCCCCCGCACTGTGACAGGTGAGCGTGTGTAGGACCTGTCCTCCCTCGCACTGTGACAAGTGAGCATGTGTAGGACCTGTCCTCCCCCGCACTGTGACAAGTGAGCATGTGTAGGACCTGTCCTCCCCCGCACTGTGACAAGTGAGCATGTGTAGGACCTGTCCTCCCCCGCACTGTGACAAGTGAGCGTGTGTAGGACCTGTCCTCCCCCGCACTGTGACAGGTGAGCATGTGTAGGACCTGTCCTCCCCCGCACTGTGACAAGTGACCATGTGTAGGACCTGTCCTCCCCCGCACTGTGACAAGTGAGCATATGTAGGACCTGTCCTCCCCCGCACTGTGACAGGTGAGCGTGTGTAGGACCTGTCCTCCCCCGCACTGTGACAAGTGAGCATGTGTAGGACCTGTCCTCCCCCGCACTGTGAGAGGTGAGCATGTGTAGGACCTGTCCTCCCCCGCACGGTGACAGGTGAGCGTGTGTAGGACCTGTCCTCCCCCGCACGGTGACAGGTGAGCGTGTGTAGGACCTGTCCTCCCCCGCACTGTGACAGGTGAGCGTGTGTAGGACCTGTCCTCCCCCGCACGGTGACAGGTGAGCGTGTGTAGGACCTGTCCTCCCCCGCACGGTGACAGGTGAGCGTGTGTAGGACCTGTCCTCCCCCGCACAGTGACAGGTGAGCGTGTGTAGGACCTGTCCTCCCCCGCACTGTGACAGGTGAGCATGTGTAGGACCTGTCCTCCCCCGCACAGTGACAGGTGAGCGTGTGTAGGACCTGTCCTCGCCCGCACGGTCACAGGTGAGCGTGTGTAGGACCTGTCCTCCCCCGCACAGTGACCGGTGAGCGTGTGTAGGACCTGTCCTCCCCCGCACTGTGACAGGTGAGCATGTGTAGGACCTGTCCTCCCCCGCACGGTGACAGGTGAGCGTGTGTAGGACCTGTCCTCCCCGCACAGTGACAGGTGAGCGTGTGTAGGACCTGTCCTCCCCCGCACTGTGACAGGTGAGCATGTGTAGGACCTGTCCTCCCCCGCACAGTGACAGGTGAGCGTGTGTAGGACCTGTCCTCCCCCGCACGGTGACAGGTGAGCGTGTGTAGGACCTGTCCTCCCCCGCACAGTGACAGGTGAGCGTGTGTAGGACCTGTCCTCCCCGCACTGTGACAGGTGAGCATGTGTAGGACCTGTCCTCCCCGCACGGTGACAGGTGAGCGTGTGTAGGACCTGTCCTCCCCGCACTGTAACAGGTGAGCGTGTGTAGGACCTGTCCTCCCCGCACAGTGACAGGTGAGCGTGTGTAGGACCTGTCCTCCCCGCACGGTGACAGGTGAGTGTGTGTAGGACCTGTCCTCCCCGCACTGTAACAGGTGAGCTGTGTAGGACCTGTCCTCCCCGCACTGTGACAAGTGAGCATGTGTAGGACCTGTCCTCCCCGCACGGTGACAGGTGAGCGTGTGTAGGACCTGTCCTCCCCGCACTGTAACAGGTGAGCGTGTGTAGGACCTGTCCTCCCCGCACTGTGACAAGTGAGCATGTGTAGGACCTGTCCTCCCCGCACGGTGACAGGTGAGCGTGTGTAGGACCTGTCCTCCCCCGCACTGTAACAGGTGAGCGTGTGTAGGACCTGTCCTCCCCCGCACTGTGACAAGTGAGCGTGTGTAGGACCTGTCCTCCCCCGCACAGTGACAGGTGAGCGTGTGTAGGACCTGTCCTCCCCCGCACTGTAACAGGTGAGCGTGTGTAGGACCTGTCCTCCCCCGCACTGTGACAAGTGAGCGTGTGTAGGACCTGTCCTCCCCCGCACAGTGACAGGTAAGCGTGTATAAGACCTGTCCTCCCCCGCACTGTGACAGGTGAGCGTGTGTAGGACCTGTCCTCCCCCGCACAGTTACAGGTGAGCGTGTGTAGGACCTGTCCTCCCCTGCACGGTGACAGGTGAGTGTGTGTAGGACCTGTCCTCCCCTGCACGGTGACAGGTGAGCGTGTGTAAGACCTGTCCTCCCCTGCACGGTGACAGGTGAGCGTGTGTAGGACCTGTCCTCCCCCGCACGGTGACAAGTGCAACCTTCCCTATATATTCACGTTCTCTTTCACGTGTGTATCTGCTGAAGAGGATCCCAGAAGGGGGTCGAAATATACAGATGAATCAATCACCCGCGTTTCTGTCTTCCTGTGAGTTATTATTATCTGCCATAATATTCTGTTAACCTGGTAAATAATCAGAGGTTTTATTCCCAGCCAAGTTGTTCAGTAACTCACCAACAATAATCATTGTAAATTTACCAGATATAGTTTGTGCATTTAATTTATGGAAATATATTTATTGGGTGCCATGTACCATCTTTCCTTGGTATTATTATTAACGGTGCATGGCATGGGGAATTACTGGTGGTAACAACTCTATCAGTGAACACTTGGTGTATTAAGTCCTGTGCACTCACACACTGTGTACCAACCACTATGTTATTATGTAAATTTGTCTTCCAGTTTCTAGTGGAATATGGTGAGTTACAAGATTACTAACGACACATTTTTCCCACCTGACCGACCAATTGCACTCCTATGTTTTTAGGTACATTCGGTCATATTGGTATCATATTCCCAAAATCTGATAAATATTTAACTCTCAGTAATGGGACATAATCACCTTTTTCCATATTCACAACTTCGATCCATTCTCCGAAAAGAATTACATTTTTAATTCTGGACATAAGTAACGAACAAGAGCAACGATGGATGTGTTTTAACGTTATGTGACTTACCTCTTACGAGTATTGCCAATGGATAAAGTAATTTTTAACAGCATGGACAATTTGGAAAGATGGTTCAACAAACACTTCATTAATATATAGGGGATATAAATAAGGTCTTGAGGATATCTCTCCAAGAGAGAACCCGCAATAATGGATTCAAATTGGATAAGTTTAGATTTAGAAAGGATATAGGAAAATATTGGTTTGGAAATAGGGTAGTTGATGAGTGGAACAGTCTGCCTAGTAGGGTCATTGAAGCTATGACCTTGGGTAGTTTCAAATTTAGGTTGGATAAATACATGAGTGAGAGGGGTTGGATTTAAGTGGGACTCGCACTTGAGTTAATAGAATCTGCAAAGCTTATTTCTTGGGTAGAATTGAAAATTAAGTTGGGCAATTATTCTGTTAGTGGGATGGATTGTGAAGGACTTGCCTAGTATGGGCCAACAGGCCTGCTGCAGTGTTCCTCCTTTCTTATTTTCTTATGTTAATATTCCACGAATCATTATCAGTAACCACAGTCACCATTTGATGCCTTGGAATCCGAGTAAGGGCGTTAGCTCTCACAGAGACATTTATTTGTGTACAAGGAAGCACACCAACAGTGGATGGCATCATCACTTTCAAGACAATGTTGTCTGACAAGGTGTCCCCTCTAGAATAACTATTTTTTAAACTAGTCGTCTCCATAGAATGAGTTCCACACTTAGGTCTGCCCTCTGACACCTGAGGTCTGCCCTCTGACACCTGAGGTCTGATACTCTCCTGTACAAGAACCTAACCATCGAAAGCTCCTTTTGTGACTCTGTAGCATTACCAGTGCCAGGCTGCTCAGACGTGCTATGACTGATATTTCATGTCTTCAGGTATGACTGAAAGTTCATGCCGTCAGCTATGACTGAAAGTTCATGTCTTCAGCTATGACTGAAAGTTCATGTCTTCAGGTATGACTGAAAGTTCATGCCGTCAGCTATGACTGAAAGTTCATGTCTTCAGCTATGACTGAAAGTTCATGTCTTCAGCTATGACTGAAAGTTCATATCTTCAGCTATGACTGAAAGTTCATGTCTTCAGCTATGACTGAAAGTTCATATCTTCAGCTATGACTGAAAGTTCATATCTTCAGCTATGACTGAAAGTTCATGTCTTCAGCTATGACTGAAAGTTCATATCTTCAGCTATGACTGAAAGTTCATATCTTCAGCTATGACTGAAAGTTCATGTCTTCAGCTATGACTGAAAGTTCATATCTTCAGCTATGACTGAAAGTTCATATCTTCAGCTATGACTGAAAGTTCATATCTTCAGCTATGACTGAAAGTTCATGTCTTCAGCTATGACTGAAAGTTCATATCTTCAGCTATGACTGAAAGTTCATGTCTTCAGCTATGACTGAAAGTTCATATCTTCAGCTATGACTGAAAGTTCATATCTTCAGCTATGACTGAAAGTTCATGTCTTCAGCTATGACTGAAAGTTCATACTTCAGCTATGACTGAAAGTTCATATCTTCAGCTATGACTGAAAGTTCATGTCTTCAGCTATGACTGAAAGTTCATATCTTCAGCTATGACTGAAAGTTCATATCTTCAGCTATGACTGAAAGTTCATATCTTCAGCTATGACTGAAAGTTCATGTCTTCAGCTATGACTGAAAGTTCATATCTTCAGCTATGACTGAAAGTTCATGTCTTCAGCTATGACTGAAAGTTCATATCTTCAGCTATGACTGAAAGTTCATATCTTCAGCTATGACTGAAAGTTCATATCTTCAGCTATGACTGAAAGTTCATGTCTTCAGCTATGACTGAAAGTTCATATCTTCAGCTATGACTGAAAGTTCATATCTTCAGCTATGACTGAAAGTTCATATCTTCAGCTATGACTGAAAGTTCATGTCTTCAGCTATGACTGAAAGTTCATATCTTCAGCTATGACTGAAAGTTCATATCTTCAGCTATGACTGAAAGTTCATATCTTCAGCTATGACTGAAAGTTCATGTCTTCAGCTATGACTGAAAGTTCATATCTTCAGCTATGACTGAAAGTTCATATCTTCAGCTATGACTGAAAGTTCATATCTTCAGCTATGACTGAAAGTTCATATCTTCAGCTATGACTGAAAGTTCATGTCTTCAGCTATGACTGAAAGTTCATATCTTCAGCTATGACTGAAAGTTCATGTCTTCAGCTATGACTGAAAGTTCATATCTTCAGCTATGACTGAAAGTTCATGTCTTCAGCTATGACTGAAAGTTCATGTCTTCAGCTATCTTAATCATTCATCATCTTCATGAGTGTATCACAATATTGTCAACAATGTACAATCCTCAAAATGGAACAAAAAATAATTATCCTAACATACCAAATATATAAATTAATACTACACTACTTGATAATCAGCCATGGACGCAAATCACAACAAAAGGTCTCTTGAAAAATTAAACTTAATTAAGTACTAAGAAAGAAGCTGTAAATTTTGTTCAGTTAATACAAGAAGTAAGTGAAGTTTGCCATCGAACAACTAAATTTTGGCCTGATAGACCACTGAGCTGGCTAATATGGGTAGATTTTGCAATCATGCACTTAGGGCTTTGCAAAGAAACAATCTCACTTGAAATTAATATAAACTTAACGAAATTACCATAATCCAAAGTTAGTTATGCAAGAGCATATAGACAATGTCACTGACCTAAGCAGTGTTGCAATATAGACAAGAAAACACACGAAATCTATCAGTCTTGCAATAAGTTAATACACTTCCTTGCAAAAGCAGCTCAAAAAAGTAAGTCCAAATGATCAACACTCTCACTAGGTCTTTATACACAGTAAATTCCAAGAAAAGTACAGATAACTAAATGGCAAAATAAATCAATGTTACACACAAAAATTGCAAAAAAAATGCAATCTCTCAGTAACTCTATTTAATAGTCAGCGAATAACCATTGGTATTGTTCACCCTGGTGTAAATTGTTCACCCTGGTGTAAATCGTTCACCCTGGTGTAAATTGTTCACCCTGGTGTAAATTGTTCACCCTGGTGTAAATTGTTCACACAATAAATAACTTGTCCTGAAAAAGATATTAAAATGAATGTAAAGTCTGGAAGCCAGTATGTGAGGGGCCCTTGTCCTGCCCTGCCCCTCGGTGCATGGGAACAGTGAATGGGAACAGTGCATGGGAACAGTGCATGGGAACAGTGAATGGGAACAGTGCATGGGAACAGTGCATGGGAACAGTGCATGGGAACAGTGAATGGGAACAGTGAATGGGAACAATACATAGGAACAACGCATGGGAACAATAAATAGGAACAATGCATGGGAACAATACATAAGAACAATGCATGGGAAGCTTCGTAAAATGTAGATAGTTGATGGAGGATTGAACATCTAGTGAGAAGGCAGAAGACATGGTGGCTGTCGCTTGTTACCTTCTCTTATATCCTGATCCAGTGTTCCTTCCTGCACTTCTTTTCCTCAGGTTACAACTGTTGTTTCCTCTTGATGGCGCTGGGACATCGTCTATTTTTTTATCTTTGATGACCTTGCATGTAGTGATCATGCTTCCTCTCTTCTTCTTATCTACAAGTTCTGTTTTAAATTCTTTATTTCTCTTAACTCACAGTTTTATAACACTGGGAGTCGTTTTGTAGCTCTCCTGGACTGTTACCATCACGTAATTATTACCGAGGTACGACACTCGACACCGCCACTGCATATTCCAGTTATACACTAACATACATCATGTATAACTTTCTTACTAGCCTTTCCTCACCCATCTAACTGAAGGGTATTTTACTAAAAATTTGGCAGTTGCCAGTACAGCATATGTATTGTTCACAGTTTTGTTCATGTAACCTTCCAGTGACGATCTTTTATCAACATTGACCTCTAGATTCTCCCTCTGTCTGGTAATACTGTATCACACATTCTACATGTGGCCTGTTATTGCTATCTCCTTTTTCCATCACATTGCGCTAACCTACATTGAACTCCACCGACCATCTCTCACTATAGTAATTCAAAGTATCTAAGTCGTTTCGTAGTGATTTACAGTCACTTTGGCTTTGTTTGGCAAAGGATTTTTACATTATCCGCAGACATTCTTATATAGATTTACTTCTTGAGACAAGTAATTTATGTAAATTACGAAGAATATAAGTGTAAGTATGGATCATGTGCTTGCTAGCCTGTGACCACATGTGCGTGCTTGCTAGCCTGTGACCACATGTCTTGCTAGCCTGTGACCACATGTGGTGCTTGCTAGCCTGTGACCACATGTGTGTGCTTGCTAGCCTGTGACCACATGTGCGTGCTTGCTAGCCTGTGACCACATGTGTGTGCTTGCTAGCCTGTGACCACATGTGCGTGCTTGCTAGCCTGTGACCACATGTGTGTACTTGCTAGCCTGTGACCACATGTGTGTGCTTGCTAGCCTGTGACCACATGTGTGTGCTTGCTAGCCTGTGACCACATGTGCGTGCTTGCTAGCCTGTGACCACATGTGTGTGCTTGCTAGCCTGTGACCACATGTGCGTATCTCTCTGATTATAAGGAATTATTTTACTTATTCGGAATTGTTTATATACATATGCTTCCGTGCCTGATAAATGCAGAAATATGAATGAGTTTGTTTACTGTATACACACCCTCGTGTCTGTCTACCATGTATCCGGGGGAAGAGACAGACAACCATAAGCCAGACAGACAGAGTGACTTAGAGGCAGTCAGGAGCCAGACATAGTCAGGAGCCAGACATAGTCAGGAGCCAGACATAGTCAGGAGCCAGACATATAGCCAACCAGACATTGTTTGAGTGACAAACACAAATTAGTACAAGCCTGGTATGCCAGAGCTAGTTATAATAACTCATCAACCGGAATTCTGAGAGAGAGAGAGAGAGAGAGAGAGAGAGAGAGAGAGAGAGAGAGAGAGAGAGAGAGAGAGAGAGAGAGAGAGAGAGAGAGAGAGAGAGAGAGAGAGAGAGAGAGAGAGAGAGAGAGAGAGGGAGAATGAGAGAGGGAGGCTCCATTCCTTCATCTAGCCTTCCTTCCATCCCTCTATTCGTCCTTCCTCTGGCTCCTGACCTCCATCCATCTCTTCATCCCTCCCTCCCTTCCACTCTTATGAAGAAGAAAATTAGATGTTAATAACGGGGGAGAAAGAGAGAGAGAGAGAGAGGGGAGAGAAGGATAATGAAAGAGGGACTGGAAAGGTTGAAGATAATTTGTAGAAACTCGAAAAAATGTGTAGTAATTAAAGGGAGAGAGAGAGACGATGATGATGTCAGAAGACAAGGAATTACACAGTGACACAGAATGAACTATTGGTGTGAGTAGAAAAGTAGAAATAAAGGAAGAACAAGAAAGACATAAGAGGGAGGAAGAGAGAGAAAAAAACAACGAGAAAGTGAAACTGTTTTGAAGATATTGGAATATAAGAGGAGGTATGGATATAGAAGAGAAAGGAGTTATCTTAACATGAAAGTACTTGGGGCAAGTAATGGGAGGGAAGTAGAGAGAGACGGACAATCAGAGAATAGTTCCATTTCTTCAGATAAGCCTCCCATGTTGTGTGTGAGAGTACATGGGAGTACATGGGGGAAATATATACTAGTGGGTTTTAAAATTCAATGAGGATTATCTGCTGAGCAGGACTTCTGTCTAGATGAAGGACTCTTATGTATTTTCAAGATGTTTGAGGAAAGAATAATAAAGCAGTAGGCTCTCTCCCCATCCTCTACTCCCTACAGTCACTGCCGACATGAAATAATGGAAAAACAATATGCCATACTGTAATATAAACTAGATATATTTCTGTCGCTGCGCCAAACGAGAAAGGCATCCCCTTATTTCAAACCCCAGTCCCCTCTGCCTCAAGGCATGCAATTGAAATTGTGCAGAGTGCGGCGTAAGTTGAAAATGGGATTAAATATTAGCGATGAAGATTTGAAGAGTTCGATTCCCGGTCCCTGTTTAGCTAGCAGTAAGTAGGTACCTGGGTGTTAGTCAAATGGTGTGGGTGGCATCCTGAGGAGGGATAACAGCTTTTAGTCTCTAAAATTGATCTATGTAAACAAAAAAGGCAACCACAAGTCATCTTTTGAAAACTAATATTCATATTTCTTCAATAAAAATGCAAACGAGGGCACACACAACCCATATCTAATTGAAACCTTTTAAAGAGATCAGAGAGACCAATATCCTAAAATACACAAGCACATTAAGTTTAAAGTCACTCAGAAGTTGCGTTATCGAGTTATCAGCATGGAAGAATTTAAACTAATCAGATGGGACAAAGAAATTAATGCAGTGTTATCGCGGGTTATTGTGTATTGTTCCAGTCACGGTATTGTTCCAGTCACAGTATTGTTCCAGTCACGGTATTGTTCCAGTCATGGTATTGTTCCTTTTGTTCTCGCATGAAAAGTAATGTTTCATTTTTTTTTATTTCTTCAACAAAAAAGCAAATTCTGACCGACAAGGCCAAAATCAGTTAAAGTTTTTGTCTAAGTTGAGTAAGTTTTATGTAAGCTTAGTGTACATGACATACAAATGCAGAACAACCAATGTGAAAAAAAATATATATAATGAAATTCCAAGCGTTTTCGTGATTTCTCACATTATCAAGGACCAGTTCCTTGATAATGTGAGACGTCACGAAAGCGCTTGGAATTTCATTATTTTTTCACAGTGGTTGTTTTGCATATTGTGATTTTTACGTGTTTACTGTGACTTATTACGTAACATACAGATGTTTAATAATGGTGTCGAGAGCACACACATATTACTTAGGATAATATAATTTATACTCATATATTGTGACTTCTCATCAGAAGAAATATTCTCCAATTATTTCACAGAAACCAATTTGATTAATAAAATTGGCACATGATAATTTACACAACCTAACATTAAGAGATTGTTTCCCTTGAGGGAACACATCAGCACTAAAGAGTTTAAAGCCGACCAGACTAAACATTCTCCAGTTATTGCACAAATCCAACAAAATTTGTGGCTACACAGCCTAAACCCACGAAAACTGTCCATCCATCACCTACGATGTGTCAGCCATTGAAGACTGTTCCCGTTCGCAATTATTTTATTTCAATCAGAGGAAAACGCTGAAGATATAAGTCATTTGGGAATGATGTTTGTAACACTGTGCGTGGAGTGCCACTCACACACACCAATAGTTCCGTGAATCTTCTCCACGGTACATTACACCAGCTTTGAAAAGTTGAAGCCGATCGACTAATGCGTTCTCGAGTGATAAATATTCTCAACAAAAATGTTGCTGATAATGTTCCAAAAATAGGAAAGTTTGCCATCGTTAAGCTTAAAAACGCCATAAAAAGAACAGTTTTTCTTCAATTTTCTTTTCTCATTTATATTTTATTAAAATTCTCTACATCCCTGTAAGAAAAAGTACTTGATTTTGTTAAACAATATCCAATTTGATAAAATTTACAAAAAAATAGTAAATTGACACCCACACAGCCAAAAAAATTAATACAAAAATACTTCCAGTATTTAGGGTTTGAAGCCGCTCAGAAGAGGCATTCTCTAGTTAATACATGGGAGGCAATTAAATTAAATTGGCATATTGAAACACATCTTGAAGTGAGTAACAAGCTTTATATTAAGTGAGTAACAAGCTTTATTTTAAATGAGTAACAAGCTTTATTTTAAGTGAGTAACAAGCTTTATATTAAGTGAGTAACAAGCTTTATTTTAAGTGAGTAACAAGCTTTATATTAAATGAGTAACAAGCTTTATTTTAAGTGAGTAACAAGCTTTATATTAAGTGAGTAACAAGCTTTATTTTAAGTGAGTAACAAGCTTTATATTGAGTAACAAGCTTTATTTTAAGTGAGTAATAAGCTTTATATTAAGTGAGTAACAAGCTTTATATTGAGTAACAAGCTTTATTTTAAGTGAGTAATAAGCTTTATATTAAGTGAGTAACAAGCTTTTTATTGAGTAACAAGCTTTATATTAAGTGAGTAACAAGCTTTATATTAAGTGAGTAGCAAGCTTTATATTAAGTGAGTAACAAGCTTTATATTAAGTAAGTAACAAGCTTTATTTTAAGTGAGTAATAAGCTTTATTTTAAGTGAGTAACAAGCTTTATATTAAGTGAGTAACAAGCTTTATATTAAGTGAGTAACAAGCTCTATATTAAGTGAGTAACAAGCTTTATATTAAGTAATAAGCTTTATATTAAGTGAGTAACATGCTTTATATTAAGTGAGTAGCAAGCTTTATATTAAGTGAGTAACAAGCTTTATATTAAGTGCGTAACAAGCTTTATATTAAGTGAGTAACAAGCTTTATTTTAAGTGAGTAATAAGCTTTATTTTAAGTGAGTAACAAGCTTTATATTAAGTGAGTAACAAGCTTTATATTAAGTGAGAAACAAACTTTATATTAAGTGAGTAACAAGCTTTATAATAAGTGAGTAACAAGCTTTATAATAAGTGAGTAACAAGCTTTATATTAATTGAGTAACAATATTTATATTAGTGAGTAACAAGCTTTATATTAAGTGAGTAACAAGCTTTATATTAAGTGAGTAACAAGATTTATATTAGTGAGTAACAAGCTTTATATTAAGTGAGTAACAAGCTTTATATTAAGTGAGTAACAAGCTTTATATTAAGTGAGTAACAAGCTTTATATTAAGTGAGTAACAAACTTTATATTAAGTGAGTAACAAGCATATTAAGTGAGTAACAAGCTTTATATTAAGTGAGTAACAAGATTTATATTAGTGAGTAACAAGCTTTATATTTAAGTAGTAACAAGCTTTATATTAAGTGAGTAACAAGCTTTATATTAAGTGAGTAACAAAGCTTTATATTAAGTGAGTAACAAGCTTTATTTTAAATGAGTAATAAGCTTTATTTTAAGTGAGTAACAAGTTTTATATTAAGTGAGTAACAAGCTTTATATTAAGTGAGTAACAAGCTTTATATTAAGTGAGTAACAAGCTTTATAATAAGTGAGTAACAAGCTTTATATTAAGTGAGTAACAAGATTTATATTAAGTGAGTAACAAGCTTTATATTAAGTGAGTAACAAGCTTTATATTAAGAAAACCAACTAAGGGTAAAAGTTTGAAGGCGACCAGAAAAAAGTTCTCTCCAGTAACTGATCTGATTCCAACCATTCAAAGTTTCTAACACTTTCAGTAACTTTAAGGATATTCAGCTACTGGAACTAAACTTTATTATGGTGTGGAACAATATTGTTCCACACCACAGAGCTGAACTCTTCTCCAGGTTGAGGGACTGACCACCTCACATATTTTTTCCTCCAAGACTGATGGACCGATTACATTATCTTCATTTCACTGCTGCTTGTGTATTTGACTGAAGAAGCCTGCTGTGTAGGCGAAACGTTTCATCAATAAAGATACCTAACTGATGCACCTGTGTCTTTATGCTCAACAGAGTACACTTGTAAATATAGACCCATATTTATGTTATTGTTTATTATTCTGCTGTTTGCACTACTTGAAGCACCTGCCATTAATTTAACCCTCTCTGACGTATTTACAGGATTCTTTTGGGTTACCTTTGATGTTGCTTCCAATTCCTCTTTCAATTCCTGTTTAAGATAATATTTTTCTTTCTTTTGCTTCATCTTTGAAACCGTATGTAGTTAGTGTGACCTTTGAGGCTCCAAGACAGTTTTACGTTCTTAGACGCATTACTTTCTAGCATACAGTCTCAACTGGTTGTTTGGCCAGTCTAGTTTTACACGGTTTATCTTTCTTGGTATGGTATGTTATTCCTCTCAGAATATCCAGCATTTTTTTTTATATCCTCAACATTTCCTCTTCATTGTTTGTGTTTAGCTGGTTCCAGTTTACGTTATTGATACCGAGAAGCATCCTGTCAGGAGGCTGGAGTGGGAATAACACCACCATGACTACTGTCAGGGAGGCTGGAGTGGGAATAACACCAGGGTGACTACTGTCAGGGAGGCTGGAGTGGGAATAACACCACCATGACTACTGTCAGGGAGGCTGGAGTGGGAATAACACCAGGGTGACTACTGTCAGGGAGGCTGGAGTGGGAATAAACAC
>WNWK01042593.1:0-15910 GCA_009830355.1 Cherax destructor | reverse complement strand
AAAATATTGTGGAATTGGGGACTTCCATGGGGTTGGATGTGAATGGAGAGGATGTGGAAGAGTTGGTGGAGGACCACAATGAAGATCTAACCACTGAAGAGCTGCAAGAGCTTGAGCTGCAACAACAACAAAACAGATCTGAGGAAATTGCTTCAGTGGAGGAAGAGAGATGTAAGGTGCCTTCTTCAGAGATTAAGGAGATTTGTGCAATGTGAGTAGGGTGCAATCATTTGTGGAGGAACATCACCCTGACAAAGATGTTGCAATCCGTGCTGGCTACTTTACAATGACAATTCCACGTCCCATTTTAGGGACATTTTAAAGAGCCGCCAGACACAGAGCTCTCTGGAGAGATATTTAGTGCCACAGGTGTGCAGTGACTCTCAAGCTGGTCCTAGTGGATTAAAAGACAAAGAAGGGAAGTGACCCCAGATGAGGACTTGGTACCTAGAGTCCTTATGGAGGGATTCCCTTCCAAAAATTAGGAGTCTACCCTCCCTCCTATCTCTCTTCCATCCAGCAACATCAGTCTTCAGTAAGGGTAAGTGCCACATTCATTTCATTCATTTGTACATGTAAATCTATCTTTAAGGCCCCCAAATTTTTTTCCAAACTTCTGGTTTCTGGAACGGATTAATTGAATTTCCATTATTTCTTATGGGGAAAATGGTTTCATTCGTGTTTTTTTAGTGCCTCCTCTGGAACGGATTAAACACGAAAACCGAGGACCACTGTAATATGTATAGTGGAAAACAGAATGGAGCAGGAAGGGTAAAGAGAAAGGAGGGTCTTTAAAAGTGTATTATACAAATAGTCGTAGTGCTAAGAATAAGATGGACGATTTGAGATTAGTTGCAAGTGCAGGTAACATTGATGTATTTGCCATAACTGAGACTGGTTCAATAGAAAAATAGGGACATGCCTGCTGAATGTCATATACAGGGTTTTAAATTGTTCCAAAGTAGACAGAAGTTTCGGGAAGGGGGTGGAGTGGCACTGTATGTCCGAGATCGCTTGAACTGTTGCATAAAAAAGGAATAAAGTCTGAAATAACACATACAGAGTCTGTCTGGATAGAATTTTCAGAGGGGCATGAAAAATTGATTTTAGGTGTGATATACCGTCCCCCAAACTTAGATAGGGACCAAGGGAGACTACTATGGAGGAAATTGTTAAGGCCACAATGCACGATAACGTAGTTATTCTGGGTGACTTCAACTTTAGTCAAATTGATTGGAATTTTTGACTGGGAATTTAGAATCTAACGACTTCTTAGAAGTAGTTCAAGATTGTTTTTTGAAGCAGTTTGTGACAGAACCTACAAGGGGAAATAATCTGCTTGACTTAGTTCTGGCAAACAAGGAAACCCTATTAATAATTTAGAAATTACAGAGGAACTCGCGCAAGCGACCACAAATCAATTACCTTTGGCATTGAATGGAAGTTTCATAGTAGGAATAACTCAGTAACGGTCCCAGATTTTCGCTACCAGATTACAATGGACTTAGAGAACACTTATCATCTGGACTGGGTAATGAAGAGAGCTATCAATATGACAGTTTTCTGAACACTATACATGCTGCCCAAAGAACATTTATCCCATATAAAGAAATTAGATCGAATAGAAATGACCCAAAATGGATGAATAATAGGCTCAAATATCTTTTAGGGCAGAAGAAAAGAATTTATAGGCGTATCAAAAGAGGTGAGGGTAATCTTATGAATCAGTATATTGACATTAAGAGGGACGTAAAAAAGGGGATAAGAAAAGCTAAGCGGGACTATGAAATTAAAGTTGCTAGGGATTCGAAAACTAACCCAAAAAGTTTTTTCCAGGTGTATAGAACAAAAGTTAGAGATAAGATAGGTCCCCTTAAAAATAATTATGGGTATCTTACTGACAAAGAGAATGAAATGTGCTCTATTTCTAATAATTATTTTCTCTCGGTTTTCACTCAGGAAGACACTAATAATATCCCAAGAATTAGGTATTTTAGTGGGCCTGAAGAAGATAAATTATGTAGTATGGTAAATTAGACACATATGCAACACTTGGGTATCTTTATTGAGGAAACGTTTCGCCACACAGTGGCTTCATCAGTCCATACAAAGGAGAATCGTGAAGAACAGGAGGAGTGTGAGGTTGTCAGGCCCTCAATCTTGAGTCGATGTTGTCAGTCCATCAATCTTGAATAGAATAACAGCATATGAGCAGAGGGAGCTTATATACTGTAGACAGGAGAGGTGCAGCAGTTGTAGGAGGTGTCACATTTGTTCAATGTGGAAGTACAGTGGACCCCCGAGTTTCGTAAAAACTTCACTCCTGAAGTCTGCTCAAGTGCCATTACTGAACGAATTTACTCCCTTAAGGAAAAATTTCACGTAGATTAGTCTATTTCAGACCCCCAAAAATACACTTCCACAAGAACTTACAAAATTATACTTACATAATTGCACGATTTCCGGGGTATTCGTTAACCGAGGGTCCACTGTAGGTTGTGCCCAAGGAATAGGCAAGCGAAGAAATCCCTGTATTAAGATACCAAGATGTTGCAGTGTCAGACAGGATGTGAATGAATGGTTCAGAGAACCGACGAGTTGGTAAATTAGACACATATGCAACACTTGGGTATCTTTATTGAGGAAACGTTTCGCCACACAGTGGCTTCATCAATCCATACAAAGGAGAATCGTGAAGAACAGGAGGAGTGTGAGGTTGTCAGGCCCTCAATCTTGAGTCGATGTTGTCAGTCCATCAATCTTGAATAGAATAACAGCATATGAGCAGAGGGAGCTTATATACTGTAGACAGGAGAGGTGCAGCAGTTGTAGGAGGTGTCACATTTGTTCAATGTGGAAGTAGGTCGTGCCCAAGGAATAGGCAAGCGAAGAAATCCCTGTATGGACTGACAACATCGACTCAAGATTGAGGGCCTGACAACCTCACACTCCTAAATCTGAGTGGGGATCTGTAACAAGTGGTGTTCCACAGGGATCGGTTTTGGGCCCGTTGTTGTTTATAATATATATAAATGACCTTGACGAGGGAATTACTAGTGATATGAGCAAATTCGCTGATGACACGAAGATAGGTAGGATAATCGATTCAGACGTAGATGTCACGGAACTTCAGGAGGATTTAGACAAACTCAATTCCTGGTCAGAAAAATGGCAGATGCAGTTCAATATAAATAAATGCAAAGGAAAAATAAACACATAAGCAGTATAATGTGATCCTTTATTGACAACGTTTCGCCCACGCAGTGGGCTTTATCGAGTCACAGACAGATCTACCTGGAAAATGAGCAACATAGTTTCAAATTTAGGTTGGATAAATTCATGAGTGAGAGGGGTTGGATTTGAGTGGGACTCTCACTTGAGTTAATAGAATCTTCAAAGCTTATTTCTTGGGTAGAATTGAAAATTAGGTTGGGCAATTATTCTGTTAGTGGGATGGATTGTGAAGAACCTGCCTAGTATGGGCCAACAGGCCTGCTGCAGTGTTCCTCCTTTCTTATGTTCTTATGTTCTTCTTATATACAGTGGACCCCCGGAAATCGAACATTCTTCATTCCAGAATGCTGTTCAAGTGCTGTTACCAAACAAATTTATTCCCATAAGAAATGATGTAAATTAAGAACATAAGAACATAAGAAAGGAGGAACACTGCAGCAGGCCTGTTGGCCCATACTAGGCAGGTCCTTCACAATCCATCCCACTAACAGAATAATTGCCCAACCTAATTTTCAATTCTACCCAAGAAATAAGCTTGGGTGCGAGTCACACTCAAATCCAACCCCTCTCACTCATGTATTTATCCAACCTAAATTTGAAACTACCCAAGGTCCTAGCTTCAATGACCCTACTAGGCAGACTGTTCCACTCATCAACTACCCTATTTCCAAACCAATATTTTCCTATATCCTTTCTAAATCTAAACTTATCCAATTTGAATCCATTATTCGGGTTCTTCTTCGAGAGATATCCTCAAGACCTTATTTATATCCCCCTTATTAATACCCATCTTCCACTTATATACCTCGATCATGTCTCCCCTCATTCTTCGTCTTACAAGTGAATGCAATTTAAGGGTCTTCAATCTTTCTTCATACGGAAGATTTCTAATGCTATGAATTAACTTTGTCATTCGTCGCTGAATGTTTTCTAACGAATTTATATCCATTCTGTAAAATGGAGACCAGAACTGAGCTGCATAATCTAGGTGAGGCCTTACTAATGATGTATAAAGCTGTAATATAACCGCTGGACTTCTGTTGCTTACACTTCTTGATATAAATCCCAGTAATCTATTTGCTTTATTTCTTACACTTAGGCATTGCTGACTTGGTTTGAGGTTGCTGCTTACCAAAACCCCCCAAATCCTTTTTGCATTCTGTACGGCTGAGTTCAACATTATTAAGCTGGTAGGTGCTAGGGTTATGAACATTCCCAAGCTTTAGAACTTTGCATTTATCTACATTGAACTGCATCTGCCATTTTTCTGACCAGGAATTGAGTTTGTCTAAATCCTCCTGAAGTTCCGTGACATCTACGTCTGAATCGATTATCCTACCTATCTTCGTGTCATCAGCGAATTTGCTCATATCACTAGTAATTCCTCGTCAAGGTCATTTATATATATTATAAACAACAACGGGCCCAAAACCGATCCCTGTGGAACGCCACTTGTTACAGATCCCCACTCCGATTTAACCCCATTTATGCACACCCTCTGCTTCTTATTGGTGAGCCATGACTCAATCCATGAAAACACTTTACCCCCAATGCCGTGAGCAGCCACTTTCTTTAACAGTCTCTGATGTGCTACTCTATCAAAAGCCTTACTAAAATCCAAATAAACAATATCGAATTCTTTATCATGATCAACTGCCTCAAAAGCCTTACTGAAAAAGTTAATAAATTAGTTAGGCAGGAACGGCCCCTGGTGAATCCATGTTGAGTATCATTAATCAAATTATGCCTATCGAGATGGCTTCTTATGTTATCAGCTATAATCGACTCTAATAATTTGCCTACAATTGATGTTAGACTTATTGGGCGGTAATTTGATGGTAACGACTTGTCCCCTGCTTTAAAAATAGGAATTACATTAGCCATCTTCCACGTATCAGACACTACACCTGTTTGAAGAGATAGGTTAAAAATGTTAGTTAAGGGTTCACAGAGTTCGATTTTGCATTCCTTAAGAATCCTTGAAAAAAGCTCATCAGGGCCTGGTGATTTATTTTGCTTCAAACGGTCTACAGTGGACCCCCGAGTTTCGTAAAAACTTCACTCCTTAAGTCTGCTCAAGTGCCATTACCGAACGAATTTACTCCCTTAAGGAAAAATTTCACGTAGGTTAGTCTATTTCAGACCCCCAAAAATACACTTCCACAAGAACTTACAAAATTATACTTACATAATTGCACGATTTCCGGGGTATTCGTTAACCGAGGGTCCACTGTATCTGTTTGATAACTATTTCGCTAGTGACTGTGATACTACATAATTTATCTTCTTCAGGCCCACTAAAATACCTAATTCTTGGGATATTATTAGTGTCTTCCTGAGTGAAAACCGAGAGAAAATAATTATTAAAAATAGAGCACATTTCATTCTCTTTGTCAGTAAGGTACCCATAATTATTTTTAAGGGGACCTATCTTATCTCTAACTTTTGTTCTATACACCTGGAAAAAACTTTTTGGGTTAGTTTTCGAATCCCTAGCAACTTTAATTTCGTAGTCCCGTTTAGCTTTTCTTATCCCCTTTTTAACGTCCCTCTTAATGTCAGTATACTGATTTATAAGATGACCCTCACCCATTTTTATGCGCCTATAAATTCCTTTCTTCTGCCCTAAAAGATATTTGAGCCTATTATTCATCCATTTTGGGTCATTTCTATTCGATCTAATTTCTTTATATGGGATAAATGTTCTTTGGGCAGCATGTATAGTGTTCAGAAAACTGTCATATTGATAGCTCTCCTCATTACCCCAGTCCACAGATGATAAGTGTTCTCTAAGTCCATTGTAATCTGCTAAGCGAAAATCTGGGACCGTTACTGAGTTATTCCTACTATGAAACTTCCATTCATTGCCAAGTTGTGGTCGCTTGCGCCGAGTTCCTCTGTAATTTCTAAATTATTAACAAGGGTTTCCTTGTTTGCCAGAACTAAGTCAAGCAGGTTATTTCCCCTTGTAGGTTCTGTCACAAACTGCTTCAAAAAACAATCTTGAACTACTTCTAAGAAGTCGTTAGATTCTAAATTCCCAGTCAAAAAATTCCAATCAATTTGACTAAAGTTGAAGTCACCCAGAATAACTACGTTATCGTGCATTGTGGCCTTAACAATTTCCTCCCATAGTAGTCTCCCTTGGTCCCTATCTAAGTTTGGGGGACGGTATATCACACCTAAAATCAATTTTTCATGCCCCTCTGAAAATTCTATCCAGACAGACTCTGTATGTGTTATTTCAGACTTTATTCCCTTTTTATGCAACAGTTCAAGCGATCTCGGACATACAGTGCCACTCCACCCCCTTCCCGAAACTTCTGTCTACTTGGAACAATTTAAAACCCTGTATATGACATTCAGCAGGCATGTCCCTATTTTCGTATTGAAACACGTCTCAGTTATGGCAAATACATCAATGTTACCTGCACTTGCAACTAATCTCAAATCGTCCATCTTATTCCTAGCACTACGACTATTTGTATAATACACTTTTAAAGACCCTCCTTTCTCTTTACCCTTCCTGCTCCATTCTGTTTTACCACTATACCTATTACTGTCCTTGTTATTGTTAAGATTTTTTATATCAAAGCCTAGATCTATATTTCGACATTCAGTATTTTCCATTTCTAAACCCATACCTCTAACTAATCCTAGTTTAAAGTCCTAACAACACCCTCAACTGAGCTAGCAAGAAAATCCACACCTGCCCTGGATAAGTGAACCCCATCCCTGGCATACATGTCATTTCGGCCATAGAAGTGGTCCCAGTTGCAAATGAATGGTACTGCATTATCCTTACAGTGTTTGTCCAGCCAGCAATTGACACCAATTGCCCTGGACAGCCATTCATCTCCAACTCCTCTCCTTGGCAAAATACCACATATGACAGGGTTCCCACCCTTCCTAATTATGTCTATTGCTGACCTATACCTGCTAGTCAGGTCCTCACTCCTACGTCTGCCAACATCGTTGCCTCCAGCACTGAGACAGATAATAGGATTGCTCCCATTACCTCTCATGATGTCGTCCAAACGGCTAACAATATCCTCCATCCCAGCCCCAGGAAAGCAAACCCTCTGTCTCCTACTTCTATCTTTCAAGCAGAAGGCCCTATCCATATACCTAATTTGACTATCCCCAACAAGAACAATGTTCTTACCTTCCTTGGTGTCGTTCGTGATGTTCCCTGTAGTCGACTCACATTCACCTATAAAAAATACACCTATAAAAGCACTTACAATAATAAACTTACATAAAAGGGCGAGTTGGGTGTGTTCGATTTCCGATGGTCCACTGTACATGTATGTATTTTACGATGTTTTCATGTGTTTTATGATTGTGCATGGTTCTATAGGTTAAGTAAGCAGTATTGTTAGGCTAAGTAAATTATATTATTATATTTCCCTACAATATATTTGTGCAAAAAACATGTATTTTACGATGTTTTCATGTGTTTTATGATTGTGCATGGTTCTATAGGTTAAGTAAGCAGTATTGTTAGGCTAAGTAAATTATATTATTATATTTCCCTACAATATATTTGTGCAAAAAACATTCGCGAATTTTCAACATTCGCGAGGCTCTTGATCCCCTAACCCTCGCGAATGTGGAGAGAATCTGGTGGCTAAAGCTCTCGCTTCACACACGGAGGGCCCAGGTTCAATTCACGGCGGGTGGAAACATTTCAACATGTTTTCTTACACCTGGTGTCATGTTCACCTAGCAGCAAATAGGTACCTGGGTGTTAGTTGACTGGTGTGGGTCGCATCCTGAGGGACAAGATTGAGGACCCCAATATAAATAAGACAGATAGTCCTCGATGATGCACTGACTTTGTTGGGTTATCCTGGGTGGCTAACCATCCGGGGTTAAAAATCCGAAGAAAATTTTACCTTATATATAGTATACACATATATGTATATATACAGTGAGCCCCCAGTTCTCATTATTAATCCGTTCCAGAGGGCCCGTCGAACACCAGTTTGGACGAACTCCGAATCTATTTTCCCCATAAGAAATAATGGAAATAAAATTAATCCGTTCCAGACATCCAAAAGTATTAAAATAAAATATTTTTTACAACATATAGACATTAAATTACACACAATTTTATGAGAAATAAAGAAATAATAGTACAATAACATGTCACTTACATTTATTGAAGAGTTGTTGATGTGTGGAAGACGGGAGGAGGGAAGAGGATGGAAGTTCTTTCATTGTTTGGAAGGGAAATCCCCTTCTATAAAGACATCAGGTAACAAGTCCTTACCTTCCTGCTACACTCCCTACTTGAATGCTACACTCCCTGCATGAATGCTACACTCCCTGCATGAATGCTACACTCCCTGCATGAATGCTACACTCACTGCACTAATGCTACACCTCCTGCATTAATGCTACACTCCCTGCATGAATGCTACACTCCCTGCATGAATGCTACACTCCCTGCATGCCTACTACACTCCCTGCATGAATACAGTGGACCCCCGAGTTTCGTAAACCCCGGAAATCGTACATTTATGTAAGTATAATATTGTAAGTGCTTGTGGAAAAGTATTTTTGGGGGTCTGAAATAGACTAACCTACGTGACATTTTTCCTTAAGGGAGTAAATTCGTTCGGTAATGGCACTTGAGCAGACTTCAGGAGTGAAGTTTTTACGAAACTCGGGGGTCCACTGTACTATACTCCCTGCATGCCTGCTATGCTCCCTGCATGCCTGCTACACTCCCTGCATGAATGCTACACTCCCTGCATGAATGCTACACTCCCTGCATGAATGCTACACTCCTTGCATGAATGCTACACTCCCTGCATGAATGCTACACTCCCTGCATGAATGCTACACTCCCTGCATGAATGCTACAATCCCTGCATGAATGCTACACTCCCTACATGCCTGCTACACTCCCTGCATGAATGCTATACTCCCTGCATGCCTGCTACGCTCCCTGCATGCCTGCTACACTCCCTGCATGAATGCTACACTCCCTGCATGAATGCTACACTCCCTGCATGAATGCTACACTCCCTGCATGAATGCTACACTCCCTGCATGAATGCTACACTCTCTGCATGCCTGCTACACTCCCTGCATGCCTGCTACACTCCCTGCATGCCTGCTACACTCCCTGCATGAATGCTACACTTCCTGCATGAATTCTACACTCCCTGCATGCCTGCTACACTCCCTGCATGAATGCTACACTCCCTGCATTAATGCTATACTCCCTGCATGCCTGCTACACTCCCAGCATGCCTGCTACACTCCCTGCATGAATGCTACACTCCCTGCATCCCTGCTTCACTCCCTTCATCCCTGCTGCACTCTACCACAGGGCTGGCACTAGGACCTTTCTTGGGGCCCATGGTGGCTTATTTAGCAGTTGCAAGCACTAAAAACAGTGGAATAATGACAATATACTGGTATGAATGCGTGGGTGGTGGTCGCTCGCTTGTAAACAATAGCACACTGACGCTGAGTGGAATACCCGGGCCCAGCTGGGCCATGCGTACGCATCCGGGACGAATCACCAACTCCAAGCGGATTCGTAACACCGAGCAAAAATTCCTTTGAAAAAACCTAATGAACACCGATTTGGACGAACTCCGAAGCTAACGAACATATATTCTATACAGTGGACCCCAGGAAATCGGCTGGACTGATTATCGGCTGGCTCGGTTATCGATCGCTTTTTTCAGCCTAATTTTTGCCCGATTATTGTCCCACGCCCCAGACCTGTCCACCTGCCCTGCGTTTGTGCGCCTCGCCGTGTAGGCATCGTGAGCCACTCTTGCTTTGTTTACAATTGAGTGAACATTACCCAGCATGCTCATTCAAGCATTTCAAAATAATTTTATTCTTTTTAGTGCTTGTCACTGTCAAATATAAGTCACCATGGGTCCAAAGAAGCTTCCTAGTGGCACCCCTGTGGTAGCAGGCATGCAAGGAGTGTAGCAGACATTCAGGGAGTGTAGCAGGCATGCAGGGAGTGTAGCAGGCATGCATGAAATGTAGGAGACATGCAAGGAGTGTAGCAGGCATGCAGGGAGTGTAGCAGGAATACAGGGATTGGTGATTCCCCTTCCAAACACTAAGCCCTCCCTCACTCCTCCTCCCTATCTTCCAGATGCCATCAACAATCTTCAATAAAGGTAAGTAGTGTAAATGTTTTTTTTAAATGTTTATTTCAAGGTTCTGGATGCTCTAGAAAACAAACAGAATGCAAAATTTATATACACAGACTTTGCAAAAGCCTTTGACAAGTGTGACCATGGTGTAATAGCACACAAAATGCGTGATAAAGGAATAACAGGAAAAGTTGGTAGATGGATCTATAATTTCCTAACAAGCAAAACACAAAGAGTAATAGTCAAAAGAGTAAAGTCTGAGGCGGCTACAGTGAAAAACTCCGTTCCACAAGGCACAGTACTCACTCTCATCCTGTTCCTCATCCTCATATCGGACATAGACAGGGATATAAGCCACAGTGCTGTGTCTTCCTTTGCAGATGACACCCGAATCTGTATGACAGTGTCCACCATTGAAGACACTGCAAGACTCCAAGCAGACATAAACCAAATACAGTGGTACCTCGAGTTACGCCCTTTTATGTAAGTTTATTTTTTTAAATGCTTTTGTAAGTATATTTTTGGGGGTGTAAAAGGACTAGTCTATTTTACATTATTCCTTATGGGGATAAATTCGTTTGGTAATGGCACTTGAACAGCATTCTCGAACGAAAAAATATCGTAACTCGAGGTACCACTGTATTTAAATGGGCTGCAGAAAACAATATGAAGTTCAATGATGAGAAATTTCAATTACTCAGATATGGAAAACGTGAGGAAATTAAAATCTCATCGGAGTACAAAACAAATTCCAACCACACAGGGATGCCAAGCTAAAACAGACCCCCCTGCGACTGCCCCCACTCTCAATACTATAATTCCCCTTATCATTATCCTGTGCCCCTCCCTAATTATTATTATAGAACTTATATTAGGAAGGCAACTTAAACTATAATAAACCAAACGAAATGTGTAACACACTGTTAAACCTGTAGATAAGACATATAGAAAAAAACCTAAAAGTTTACCCCTTATAAATACTACCTCTAAAATCAAATCCTTAGAATAGAACCCCGCTAGAAAAGGTATCCCGCACAAAGCTAAATTAGCTAAATTCATACAAACCCTGGTCAGGGGTATACATAACACCAACCTCCCCATGTTTCGGATATCCTGATACTCCTTAACACTATGGATTACAGACCCCGCGCATATAAATAATAATGCCTTAAACAAAGCGTGAGTTAATAAATGAAAAAGGCCAAATCCGGGAACCCTAGAGCTAAAATCCCCATCATAACCCTAACTGCCTCAAAGTTGACAGGGCAATAATTTTCTTTAGATCAAACTCAAAATTAGCCCCCAATCCCGCCATAAATATTGTTAAACAGGAAATAATTAACAAGAAGGTTTGAACAGACGAGCCCTCGAGGGCTCCTCTAAACCGAATCAAAATATAAACCCCGCCGTAACCAAAGTCGAAGAGTGGACCAGGGCTGAAACAGGGTGGGAGCAGCCATGGCTGCTGGTAGCCATGCCGAGAACGGGATTTGAGCCCTCTTAGTCATAGCAGCTAAACATACAAAAACCTTTAACAAAAAGAAATCTTCCCCTAGAAACTCCCCGTAAAAAATAAAATTCCATCCCCTTAGTATAAATAACAGAGAAATCCTCAATAAGATCCCTACGTCCCCGATACGATTGGACAAAATAGTTAATATCCCGCATTAGCAGATTTTTCATTCTGATAATAAATTACTAAAACATAGGAAATCAAACCCAACCCATCTCACCCTAGAAGAATCCTAATTAAATTAGGCCTGATAATGAGAGCCCCCATAGAAAAAACAAAAGCAAAGACTATATATATAAAACGGTTATACCCTTTATCACCGTCCATATAATCCCCCCTATAATATATAACTATAGAGGAAATGAATAGGACCACCCCCAAAAATAAAGTACTAATTCAATCGCAGACTAAAGTAACAACAACAGAAGATGAACTCAGAGAAAAAATTTCCCACTCAATCACATACGTGAGACCAAAATTTAACCTGGCTAGACTCGCCCCAATAGAAACTAATGACAAGAGCAATAAAAATACCAAACTTACCGTATGAAAATATACACTTCATAACATGATTTAAAATAAAACTTTTTTATATCTTTGGTACCACAAACCAAAATTTTAATTAAAACTATTTAAATCCAAATAAGTTTTAATAGTTTAATTAAAAATCTTGGTCTTGTAAACCAAAGATGATTACCCATCTTAAAACTTTATACACCCATAATATCTTGTATTTTTTAATCCCCTCCATCATCAGATTGGCCGTGCTATTTACAACCCTCAGACACCCACTCTCCATAGGGTTAACACTATTAGCCCAAACAGTTCTAATTTGTATTATCTCCGGGCTATTCAACCCCTCATTTTGATTTTCATACATTCTGTTCCTAATTTTCCTAGGGGGAATATTAATTCTCTTCATCTACGTGTCCTCCCTCGCGCCGAACGAGCCCTTCAAAATACACCCCGGGTCCACTTTAATAGTGTTGATCTCTTTATTATTTACTCCCCCTTTAATACTAGTAGACCCAATGCTACTAACATCTAAATTTTACAACTCTTCTGTATTCCTACTCTAAATAATAGTAAAATTAATCCCATCTACCTGTCAACCTCCCTATCTACTCAGGGCCTTCAGGGCCCCTCACTATTTTTATAATTTCATTTCTTCTCCTGACCTTAATTGTTGTAGTTAAAATCATCAGGGTATCCTCGAGACCGTTACGGCCGTCCGGGCCTCGCTAACCATTAGAAACCCAACTTCTCCTTACCCCGTAACAGAAGATAGTTTAAAAAATATTAATTTTGGAAATTAACCCTTTCGGGGTTTTGGTCGTACTAGTACGTCTTACGCACTAGGGTTATTGACGTACTAGTACGCCTAAATTCTAGCGCCCTCAAATCAAGCAGAAACAGGCTGTTAGGCCTAGATGTGATAGAATGGGTCTGTGCGGTCAGTGTGCGCAGTATAAAAAAATTCCTGCACCACACAGTGCATAATGAGGAAAAAAAAAACTGACCGTGTTTTGGTTTAAAACAGCGACTTTGCAGTCTATTTTCGTATGGTATTTATTGTTTTATTCTCGTTTTCTTGTTCTTATTTGATAGAATGGAAGATATATTACAGAAATAGAGATGATTTTGATTGGTTTGACAATAACAAGTACCTTGAAATTGAGCTCAAAGTAGCGAAAATGTTCGATTTTTGACGATGTTCATGAGTAAACATATCACACCATGCGTCCAATACACATCAACTGGCGAGTCTAATATTCATGCACAAGTGCTCTGATATTATTTATACCATTTTTACAATGATGCAGTTGTATACATAACAATAAATCTTCTATTTTTTGTGAGAATAAAAATTCAAAATGGAAAGCAAAAGTAATGTAAGAGGGGCCTGGAGACGTTACTAATGAACAGAAAAGATGTTATTTTAGTGCCAGGAATGTCTGTCTTGTTTATTATTGATTCTATTTTGAAATTGGCATCGTTTGAAATTTGTGTGAAATTGGCCAAATTGCCATTTTCTGACCACTATTTTGGGTAGTTGAAATTGGTAAATAGGCGGTTTCTTGTACTCAATCAATAGAAGAAATGGAGTTCTAGCGAAATAGCTATAATTTTAG
Source organism: Cherax destructor (assembly GCA_009830355.1). Classification (NCBI taxonomy): domain Eukaryota; kingdom Metazoa; phylum Arthropoda; class Malacostraca; order Decapoda; family Parastacidae; genus Cherax; species Cherax destructor. Next base: position 1,895 of record WNWK01042593.1, on the reverse strand, counting down.
TAGACTGAAACATTGGAATGTGCCAAAAATAGGGCTCAAAGTGGGCGAAATCGCCGATGCGTAAGTGTCATGGTTACCACTAACTTCGCGAAAGCATAATTCCGTTAGTTTTCGATCAAATTTCATAATTTTTGTGGCGTTATGATCGGAAAAGATTCTCTATCATTCCATAAGAAAAATATTTTTTTTTTTTTAAATTCGTGGACCCTGAGAACGAGTTTCAGAGACCCCCTTGGACCCCCAAAGGGTTAAAGACAAAGTCTTTTGACTTTTTCTGACGTCATAATAAAAACATTACTTAGCTAAATCTTTAAAACTATTTCAATTATTTAATCCTTTCGTACTAAAACAATTCTTGTTCTCCCTAGAAGATAGAAACCAACCTGGCTCACGCCGGTCTGAACTCAAATCATGTAAAAATTTAAAGGTCGAACAGACCCTCTCTTGTAACTGCTGCATTACAAAGAAATTTTAATTCAACATCGAGGTCGCAAACTCTTTTATCGATAAGAACTCTCAAAAAAAATTACGCTGTTATCCCTAAAGTAATTTACTCTAATATCCTAAAAAAGGATCATAAACTCGAATATTTTTGATTTAAATGAAGAAACAGTTAAATAACTTATATCCTAGTCGCCCCAACTAAACACTTATATAATGATAAGACTTTATAACCTAAATCACCCTTAATTAATTTAGTGTCAAACTTTATAGGGTCTTATCGTCCCTCTAGCCTATTTAAGCCTTCTCACTTAAAAGTTAAATTCAATTTTCAAAATTTAAGACAGCTCATTTCTCGTCCGACCATTCATAGCAGCCTTCAATTAAAAGACTAATGATTATGCTACCTTCGCACGGTCATAATACCGCGGCCTTTAAATACCCTCAGTGGGCAGGCCAGACTTTATATACCTACCATACAGACATGTTTTTTATAAACAGGCGGAAATAAACCTTTTGCCGAATTCTGGGAGAGTCTGGGACACGCCAGGTTGCGTTCTGGGAAAGTCTAAGACACGCCAGGTGGCGTTCTCAGAGAGTCTAGGACACGCCAGGTGGCGTTTTGGGATAGTCTGGGACACGCCAGGTTGCGTTCTAGGAGTGTCTGGGACACGCCAGGTGGCGTTCTGCGAGAGTCTGTGACACGCCAGGTGGCGTTCTGGGAGAGTCTGGGACACGCCAGGTGGCGTTCTGCGATAGTCTGCGACACACCAGGTGGCGTTCTGGGAGAGTCTGGGACACGCCAGGTGGCGTTCTGGGTGAGTCTGGGACACGCCAGGTGGCGTTCTGGGAGGGTCTGGGACACGCCAGGTGGCGTTCTGGGAGAGTCTGGGACACGCCAGGTGGCGTTCTGGGAGAGTGTGGGACACGCCAGGTGGCGTTGTGCAAGAGTCTGGGACACGCCAGGTGGCGTTTTGGGAGGGTCTGGGACACGCCGGGTGGAGTTCTGGGAGAGTCTAGGACACGCAAGGTGGCGTTCTGGGAGAGTCTGGGACACGCCAGGTGGCGTTCTGCGAGTCTGGGACAAGCCAGGTTGCGTACTGGGAGAGTCTGAGACACGCCAGGTTGCGTTCTCAGAGAGTCTGGGACACGCCAGGTGGCGTTCTAGGAGAGTCTGGGACACGCCAGGTGTCGTTCTGCGAGAGTCTGTGACACGCCAGGTGGCGTTCTGCGAGAGTCTGGGACACGCCAGGTGGTGTTCTGCGAGAGTCTGGGACACGCCAAGTGGCGTTCTGCGAGAGTCTGAGACACGCCAGGAGGCGTTCTGCGAGAGTCTGGGACACGCCACGTGTAGTTCTGGGAGAGTCTGGGACACGCCAGGTGGCGTTCTGGGAGAGTCTGGGACATGCCAGGTTGCGTTCTGGGAAAGTCTAAGACACGCCAGGTGGCGTTTT
>WNWK01042592.1:0-15910 GCA_009830355.1 Cherax destructor | reverse complement strand
AGTGAGAGTGGACCCCAGTATTAAAAAGAGCTTCAGAAATAGGTTTGACAGGGGCTCTTTCACCTCAGTTTCGGGGTTGAGAAAGGGGTCAAAACTGACCTCATTCCCACCACAAGCTCATAATAGGTAAATATAAACATATAGAGCACAAAGTAAAAACAGGTCTAGAGAATGTGAAAGCGTCGCTGCTTTATAACCTAGTCAAGCACCTTTATTACTGGGAACGTTTGCGTCCCTTAACCTGTACCCCTGGAACGCAGGCGAAAAGATATCGTAATTTACACCGGGAAAACTTGAAAGACTGGTCCCAAATCTACAAAAAGCAAAGGCCTGCAGACGGTGCACTTAGAGCACCGAGACAACACAGTAAGTGTAAGGGGTCCAATACTTTTCAACAGCCTCCCATCATACGTAAGGGGAATTACCAGTAGACTTAGCTGTCTTCATGAGGGAATTGATAAGCCTATAAAGTACCTGACCAGCCGGGAAGTGGTTCGTATGTTAAACATGTGCATCCAGCAGTAAAGCCTGGTTGATCGGGCCCTTTGATCCATAAAGGCCTGGTCATAAACCCGGGCCATGGGGGCATTGACCCCTGAACTTTCCCAAGTATATTTGGTAGGCCTAGAGAGAAAAATTGAAGTAGTAGCAAAAAAGGGAAAAGAAAATATTAGTTTCCATTGGGATAAAGGTTTTGGAGTAGACATGACAGCAAACATTCGTCAGAGACTATTGAAACATAGAGGAATGAAAGCTGATACTGAGCAAGATCCTCGTAAATAGTTGATTCGAGTGTACATGCTCATTCCCCTTCCGTCTTCCTTGGTCCCCACATCATTTTTTTCCCCCTCTTGGTTCCTTCTTTTGTTCCCATATTATTTCTGTTTCTTCATCTTCTGCCCACCTCGTTGCCACAATATTTGTCCTCCCCACGTGGTTACTCCATAGCGAGCGCCCAGGTGTGACTCTACTCCAGATCTGAAAGACTGAAGATTGGGTCAAGAGGCGAGGCTAGTGTTTCCAGGGATAAAACGTTCTCCCTGGAGGAAGGTAAAAAAAATTGAGCTGTTTCATGTCTTCTGCCCACCCCCACAGTTCTGATATTTTTTTTTTCGGTCTGCTGTCTTGACTCTTGTTGACCACGGGGGGTACACTCCTGCCGCGGAGGGTTAATAACTTAGGGTTAGCACAAGAATCAACCACTGTGGCTGATTTTCGTGGGTTTTTTTTTATGTTCTTTCCCCAAGATAATAGCCACGTAAGTCGACTAACAACTAGATATTAGTTTACTGCTGCGTTAACTGGTGTTAGGGAAAGTTGCTATTGTCTCCCTCACCCTGGATTACAACCGATGCAAATAAAAGGGCCCAATGGAAATAAACCGCTTATTTCAGGTTATTAGGTAATTTACATTATGTGTGATAATTATACTTGTGTACCTCTGCCTAAATAAACTTACAAGCTGTGAGCCAGCCAGAGCTTCAAGATACCTGATTATCAACTGTCCCCCTTTTTTCTCTCCCACACTTCGTACATTTGTGGCCTGCAGGAGAGTGCGTGAGGCGACGCGAGTCTCGGGGAAGGTAGGGACGAATGGTTGCTGTCCCGAGGAACCCGTGGCTGTGTCGCGTATGTCATCCTGCAGTCCCTCCCCGCCTTCCTCCACCCCTCCCTTCTCTTTCCCCCTTTATCATCCCTTTCCCCTGCCCTTTCTTCTTTTTCCCTCCTGCATTGCTTTCCCTTTTATTTTTTCCCTACTCTCCCGCATAAGTGCTACAAGGGTTAGGAAATTTTCCCAGTGTGATACTCAGTGTTTCAGGTCATCCCCAAATTTCAATCAAGGTGCGTTACCTGTGTTTCGTGCTTGGTCCGCTATGAGAACCCCAGGTGCTCCTCTCATTACCTGTAACCCACCAATAGAACATTGCAGCTTTAAAAACCCATCCGGGGAGACCTGCAACACTCTTGTCATTCAAACGTTATGTTTCCGAAGGATTGCGAATCAATATTGGGGGTGAGTTGGGCCTGACTAGCTTGTGCTTATGTCTGATGCCGTGCCCCTTCCTTGTGGATGTGACCTGCCCTGACTAGGCTTGGGCCGGTGGGGGACTTGTACTTCCTCTCATCCAGTAGGCCTGCTGCAGTGTTCCTTCTATGTTGATGAATTGTGACTCCCAAATCGTGTTCCAGTTATGGTGTGGGGAAAAATGTGTTGCACCAGCTTCCCCCAATTTGGGAAACTGTGTTGCCCCGCTTCCACCAATGTGGTAAGCGTGTTGCACCAGCTTCCCCAATATGGTAAGCTGTGTTGCACCAGCTTCCACAATATTAAACTGTGTTGCACCAGCTTCCCCCAATATGGGAAACTGTGTTGCACCAGCTTCCCCAATATTTAAGCTGTGTTTACCAGCTTCCCCAATATTAAGCTGTGTTTCCCAGCTTCCCCCAATGTGGTAAGCTGTGTTGCACCAGCTTTACCAATGTCCCGTAATCCTGTAGTTTATCCTCTGAACATTTACTTCCCCATCTTAAGTTAGTTCCAGTCTCTTTTTTTTCCCGAGATCATTTATATGTTCTCAGAGACTATATTTGGTTATTAACTCGGGTGACATTTTGGCCCCTACTCAGTGTTAAATGAATCCCACCGATGTGTACTCTGGATCCCCCCAGATTTTCCCGGACCCCCCAAGATGTATACTCTTTGGGTCACGACCACTGCCCCCCACCCTTTCCCTTCCCCAGGGGAGTCACTGGGCACTGGCACAATACCTGACCTGGCATTTTTCCCAAAAGTGTCGATACAGTGTGGGTCCCCACATCTAAGGGTCTTTCTTATGCTAAGGGGGTTTTTCCCCTTAACACCATTATCTTATGTAGTTAAACTATAGACATTAAATTATCACGGTTAATTATTTTTGGTTAATTTTTTACGTTCTGAACACCGTCATGAAAGGATTGTTTAACCTCTTGGTGAGCCGCCACCCCCTTTTTCTGATCTCTTTAAATTTTCCCTAAAGATCCCCCTCGGGGAATGTGTTTGGTTAAAATTGGGGAATTTTAGTCTCTGTGAGAGCTATAATGACTGGAATCCTCTTGGGTGTCTCTGCATCTTTTTACGAGGACACCACTGCTTTCTTCCCTCCCCCCCCTCTTGTGGAGAAAAACGGCCCCATTCCTTTTCCCCTCCCTGCCTGTGGAGGAGAGTGCATACTAGCCAGCTCTGTTTCCTGCTCTGCAACAGAAATGAATTATAATTATTGTTGGTTGTGGGGAAAGGGGTAAACCCGCATGGCTGTGCAGTCAATTGTGGGGGGGGGGTTTAAAGGGAGGTAGCTGCAACTCTTTGGATCAGGAGCCCCTTTACTGGCATCAAGGTGTCGCTCACCCCCCCCCCCCTCCTCACCCGTTTTAAAGGATCATAGGTTAGCAGCAAAATACTGATGCCCCCCCCCTCTCTCTCTCTCTCTCTCTCTCTCTCTCTCTCTCTCTCTCTCCCCCTCTCTCTCTCTCCCCCTCAGCCTGACTTGCCCGCCTTGTGTCTCTGGTCTCTTACAAGGTCGATCATGTAGAATTGTTTTGCACCTGTGTGCCAGTGTGGCACCCTTCCCATCATGGCTGCGGCTGGCCCCTCCCGCCATGTGGCTGACCCCCAGCCATGCAGTTGGATACCCCATGTGCCTCTAACAAATCTGTCGTCACAGCTCCGGGCCGCCAAAAATTTAGATTCAGTTTCCGGGGAAATCTTTTTGGGACGTGCAACCTGAATTTTGCCCCTGTTCACCAACAGTGAATAGGTGCCTGGGGTTGGGCGACTGTCAAGGGTGGCATCCTGCAGGGTGATAGCATATTTGATAGTGCCACATTTTAAAATGAGCTAAGGGTAGGATTATTATTATTTACGGTCCCTTGGCCTGGTGGGAACGCCCCGCTTCACACGGTGAGGTGTCCGAGGTCGATTCCCGGCGAAGGGGGGGAAAAATCGGGCGTGTTTCCTTACCCGGTTGTCATGTTCACCCATCAGTAAAATGGGTACCTGGGTGTTATGACTTTTGGGGGCGCATCCTGGGACAAAACTGACCTGATTTGCCCAAAAACTTTGCATAACAAGCGGCTTTCTTTTAGTAGTAGTCATTGATGTCAGCTATGGTCTGTATACATTGTACATGTACTATACTTGTAGTAAATAAAGATATTATTATTATTTAGAAAACCAGTAAATACGAGGGCCAGAGGGTGAGGGTGAATAATGAGAACTCTAAAAACAAAGCAACGCCAGTGGTGACAGTATTGAAGTCACTTGGGGAGCCCCGTTGAGAATATTGTTAATGGCTCTCTTAAAGGGCAGGAAGTTCCAGAGCTGAAAATGTACAGCGAGGCATTAATGCCTGCTCAGACAATATAGCTTTGGGAACTATAATTATAATCTTTATTTCTATAAGTACATGTTACAACTTATACAGACCATATGACATATGGAAAATTGGTTAATTTTGTCCTCAGGTGGACCCACACCTGTCGACTAACAACCACATACCTACTTTACTGCTGGGGAAAAAGGGACAGCAGATGTCTTAAGGAAACACGCCCAAATGTTTCCACCCCTACCTGATAATATAAATGTAGTCTCTGGGGTAGAAGAGATAAAAATACGGAAGATCTGAAAGCCAGGTCCTAAATCTACATATTGCCATAACAACAATGTACTATGGGGATATGGGAGAAAGTGTAAAATAAAACCCCGGAAAGCAGGGAAACAGTGGGCACAATAAAAGAACACTGCGTCAACATCAGTGGTGCAAGACCCTTTAACCTGATACCAGCAGATATCAGAAATATTCCCGGACCATTATATAAGTTTTCAGGAGGTAAATGGACCATAACACGCCAGGTGCCAGATCAACCACCAGGCTGTGATGGGTTTTGGGCCAGTGGGTCGAACAACTTATATGTTTCCACGGGATGTTAAACTATGAACACTGATCTGCTGGGAGAGCTGGGGCATCAGGGTGGGGGGAGGGGCCCCCCTTTCTGCCACACGGGGAACTGAACGGGACCCTCGGGTTGCTTTGACCACTGAGTCGGGTCACCCCGATTTGTGGTGGAATTAGTAGGGGGGAGGTTTACTGTGATGGCGGGGTAATGCAGTAGTGGCGTTTTGGGCAGGTGGGGGACTAATGCTATCCACCCAGGCTACTGACCTGTTTAACCGGTTTCCCTCAATTTATTCCTCTGACTCACTCTCTTTTTTTTGTCACTGTCTTTTCGTCACTGCCTTTTACATCTCTTGTCTCTATCTGTCTCTTTCTATCTCTGTCTCTTTTGTCTTTGCCTGTCTGTCTTTTGTTTTTGCCTGTCTGTCTCTGTCTGTCTCTCTCCCTTTCTGTGTGTGTGTGTTCTCTCTTCCTATGTCTCTCTGTCTCTGTCTTTTGTCTCTGCCCTCTCTCTGTCTCTCTCAGTCTCTCTCCCCCTTTCTCTCTCTTTTTTCTCTCTCTGCTCTCTCTCTTGTCTCTCTGTCTGTCTGTCTGTCTCTGTCTTTTGTCTGTCTCTGTCTGTCTGTCTCTCTCTCTCTCTCTCTCTCTCTCTCTCTCTCTCTCTTCTCTTCTTTTCCATCTCTCTCTCTCTCTCTTCCCCCCCCCCCCCCCCAAATCATACCTAACAGATTAGTAGTTAGGTTAGTGTTTTTTAGTGAGATCCCAGCGGGTTGACATCACTTTCTAAAAACACACAAATGTGACATGAAACGACAAAACTCAAATACGTGAAAGAACTCGTGAAACAGTTCAAAAACACATGCAACAAGTCACGAAATACTTGAAACGGGTCAGGAAACAAGACGTGGATCGACAACACACATCACGAAACATGTAATGGAATGACAAATCATGTCTTAAAATGACAAGGGCATTTGGAACACATCATGAAAAAAACAAATCATGAAACATCAAAAAACAGTGAAACCGTGGAATACATCACACAACATGCCATGAAGCTCAAAACACATGAAATTGCTAGGCATAGAATTACCCATGAAATAAAAAATACATCATATCGTAAGTCACGAAATACGTGAAATTTTTTTCAGAACATCACAAAACATTGAAACACGTAAATCAAAAAAAAACATTAAAATGTCACGATATGTCAAAATCGACAAAAACTTTAATAAATCGCATGACACTGGTCCTAAAATGACCCAATACTTAAAAATGAAATAAAATGCTCATGAAACAATGAGCTACATCATGAAATAACAAGCCACAAAAAGCAAAATACATCTTAAAATGACAAAATATCATGAAACAACTAAACATCTTGAAACAGAGACCCCGTCATGAATCAACGAAACATGTCATGAAACGGTGAAATGTTATGAATCCTTTTGATATACCTTTGAAGAGTTTCGATTCATTTGACCCCGGCCATGGGCCGGGCTCGCTGGTGCTTGCCTGGTCAACCAGGTTTGCTGCTGGAGGCCCGCCCCCATATCCATCACAGCCTGGTTGATCTGGCACCTGGTGAAGATATTTGTCCAGTTTCCTTTTGAAGGCTTCTACACTGGTTCCAGCCGTGTTTCGGATATCTTCTGGTAAGATGTTGAATAGTCTGGGACCCCGGATGTTAATACAGTGCTCCCTTTATTGTCCCCGCACCCCTGCTCCTCACTGGGTTTTTTTTTCATTTCTCCCTTTCTCTCACTCCAGTATGTTGTTATGGCAGTGTGCAGATTTGGGACCAGGCCCCCGGGGCCCCCCCTTTTTTTTTTTTTCCATGTATATTTATCATGTATCTCTCTCCCTCCGCTCCAATGAGTACATGTTCAAGACTTAAGGCGTTCCCAAAATTTAGATGTTTCAATGGCTAAATGTGAGCCGTAAACACTCTGGATTTGTTCCAGCTCTGCTATTTCTCCTGCCCTAAAGGGGGCCGTCAGCATGAGCAGTATTCGGGGGGAGCACTGCGATTTGAATAGTGTCACCATCGGCATTATTTCCTTGTTTTGAAAGTTCTAAAAACCCCCCCCGTCATCTTCCTGGCTGTTGTGATCTTTGTCTTGTTATGGTCTTTAAACGACAGATCAGCAGACATAATTATTCCCAAGCCCTTTTCGTGTTCCTTTCTTTATGTGGTGCCCCCTTTTGTGTTTTGTAAAAGTTTTCCCTTTTTAGTTCTTCTTTTTTCCATACCTAAGCAGCTGAAACTTATAAATTAAACGCAGTTGTTCTCCACGCCCATTGGAAGACCCTGCTTATGTCCTCCTGAAATTTTTTCACCTCTACCGTAGTGACTTTCATGCTTATTTTAGTGTCATCTGCAAAATGATAAAAAAAGTTTTGGGGGGTGTTTTTATCTATGTCTGCTATGAGGATGAGAAACAGCAGAGGTGCCAGGACAGTGTCTTGGGGCACGGGTTTTTGCCCTCGCTGATGCTGGATCTTGCCCTTTACTACTACTTTTTTTGTTCTTTGTGTTAGAAATCAAAAAACCATCTGCCTACCTTCCCTAATGCCTATGGCCCTCATTTTGTGCGCTATCACCCATGATCGCATTTGTCAAAAGCCTTTTCAAAATCTGTGTAAATCACATCTGCGTTTTGGTGGGGCCCCCAATGCCCCGTAATTCTGTCATAATGGTTCAGCAGCTGTACAGGCATGATCGACCCGCTCTAAAGCCATGCTGGTTCGGGTTTTGTTTTTTGGGGCCATGAACTTTGTAATCTGGGCCCCATCACTCTTTCAAAGATTTTTATGATGTGGGAAATGAGGGCTACTGGTCTGTAATTTTTAGCTAGTGCTCTACACCCCCCTTATGCAAAGGAGCTATGTCTGCACCCTTTAAGGGCCCCTGGAATTTCACCTAGATCTAAGCCTTTTTCCACAGAATACTAAGGGGTCTTGCTAAATTTTTTGCACTGCTTTATAAATAAAGCATTCCATGAATCTGGGCCAGGTGCTGAGGAGTGGGCATGTTTGGCCATTTTTTTCAAATCTATGGGGTTTGTACTAATGTCGGTTAGGGGGTCTGCGAGCCTTCTGCTGGAGGAAAATATTTCTGCATTTTCTACCTTGCTGTCATTTAGTGGGTTGCTGAACACTGACTCATCTGTTTTTTTTAGAATTTCAATTTTTGTTTATCGTCCGATACGAATCTCCTCTCAATAATGGTCCCAAATTTCAGGAGTTCTTGCTTGGGTTTTGCATAGGAGTAGAAATATTTTTTGGGGTTTTTTGTATCCCGTATGGCTCTTTTTTCCTTTGTACTTCTTCTGTCAGGTATGACATCTTAAGTTTTTTCCTAATTCCTGATTTTCGGTTAAGGCTATCTCTCCTTTTTTCCAACATAACTGTGTTTTTCAACAGTAACCCCTTTTTTTCCCCCTTACCATCTCCCCGCTCTCTCTCTATATCTGATTTTTTCGGGGGTTTTCCCCAATGGGACGTGTTTCATACATACCTTGTAGCAACAAAATAACAACAAAAGCAACAAAAAGTCAGCAACAAAATGTCATGAAATTAGGAAATGTGTCATGAAGTGATGAAATGTTAGAAAAACAAAATACATATCATGAACGATGAAACCTCATGATTGTGATTGTTGGGGGGAGATTTGCCAGCAGTGCCGCTACAACAGCTTGAATAAGCAATGAAGAGGGGGGGACTGGTTTAACACAGTAAAACACTTTAACATTTCTTAAAACTCTTTTTATGATGTATAGTAATAAAAATCAGCTGCCATTACTTATTAATACATCATTTTTTAATAAATTTTGACAGTGTACTGTTCAACCAGTGCCTGTTATAAAATTTGAGAAATAGAAAAAAAAAATAACTTTACCTTCTGGTTGTTTCCCATCAAGGTAAGGCGATCCAAGGAAGGAAACACACTTACCATTACTCATTCAATAGTGTCTTACCCGTGCACAACATCGTACAGTGGGATCTCGGTTTTTTCAAAGTGTTCCAGAAAGTCTGACGAAAACCAAATTCAAAAACTAACAATATTTCCATAAGAAATAATGTAAATCCAATTAATCCGTTTCCCAAACACCCAAAAGTATTAACAAAAAATACATTTTATAGAGAATACAGAAAACAATGAGAAATAAATATAAAGGACTAATGAATTGATAAAAGAACATTTAATATCACTTTTACCTTTTTTGAAGACTCTTGTTGGCATAGGGAAGATTCAAGGAGGGGGAGGGAGGAGGAGGAGAGATTATTGGTTGGGAAGGGGAAAACCCCCCCATAAGGACTTCAGGTATCAAGTCCCTATCCGGGTTATTCCCCCTTTTTTGTCTTTTTTCTGGCACTGGACCCCCGTCGCACAAAAAAACTATCCAGAGGGTCTGTTTTGGTGTCTCTAAGATTTGCCTAAAATGGGACAAGGCATTGTCATTGAACATGTTGAGACACAGCTTGCAACAGCTTTGTTAGGGTGATTTTTCCCAAAAAATTTTGCAATTCCTCCACTTTGCAAACATGTCTTTAATCACTGAAGAAGGGCACATTCCCCCCCTTTTTCCCTCCTCCTCAAAAATTTTCCCCAGCTGCGATCGGGCTGTTCCAGTTGAAGATGTTTATTTCAAGGGTTAGCTCTTCAAGGGTTAGCTCTTCCCTGTGGCCGTCCAACTCATCCACATCCGGGCCCACTCACACCCAACCCCATGGGTTTTCCCAAAGACACAATTATATCGTTTTTCCCGCCTTTTATCAAAGTGCCATTTGGGAATTTTTTTTGGCCCCATGGTGGTTTTTAAGCAGTCACACTAATAAAAAGCAAAAAAAACAATGGATTATTATGAAATGTTTTGGATGAACGCGGGATAATGCTCACACGATGAGAAACAAAGCCAGACTGACTCAGAACGCATGGGATGCTTTGTGGGGGTGCGGGCAGGCAGACACTTTCGGTATGGCGGACGGACAAAACCGAAGTGATAACAAAAACTGTGAAAAAAATTTTGACGAAAAGGTGAAACCAAATTATGAAAACAGGACAAATGAAAACAGAGGTTTCACTGTAATTTAATTATTATTGCTGAATATATAATAATTTTTTCCTTAAATTTGTTTAAATTTCAGGATGAGCATTACAAAATGGTATCAAAAGTACAGACTTGTTTTTAAATTTAAATTCTTAATGTGAGGTAATATTGCCAATATTAATTGTGTTTAATTTTTTCTTTACAAAATTTATATAACTCAAATATAAATATCATCTTATTGACACAAGCAGTAAATTTTGGGGCCCTTTTTGGACTGGGCTGGGGGGGTGTTGACCCCAAAACACCCCCCAGGTATACTCACGGTAAAACCCCCTTTCATGGGTGAAGCAACGTACAATTGTTTCTCTGCATAGTTTTTTTTCTTTCCAGTCCCCTAGCTGCTGGAAACTAGGGGAATCAGTGTGTTTACAGTGCAGTGCTTATTTCTATTCAGATTTATGTCTTGATTTTTAAAAATGACTGTTCATTATGCTGTATACCTAAAAATTAGTATTTTAAAAACGGACAACCCAGATTATGGGCGAGGAGTTATCAGCAGCCAACTTGAAACAAAAGTTTGCCATGTTTGAACTAATATCAACTGAGGAAGAACAAAGGCCAAAACCCCATTCCTGGGGCCCCGCCTCATCTTCAACAGGGCTGCCAAGTAAGGACATCTTTTCCCCTTTCAGTTAAAAAGTTCTTTGATTATGATTTCTTCTTTCACTAAATAAATCTTTCTAGTCCTCTGCAGCCTATATAGGGGTTTCATTTCTATTTTATGTTTTAGAGTTAATCTTCAGTAAAGTACAAGTACAGTAGTTTTAAATTTTCTCTTTCCTTTTTTTAAGGTTTATGCATTCAGATGATGATGATTATGGGGTAGAGAATGTGAGCTTGGTGAATATGAAGAATATGATAAAGAGGAAGATAAGAACAGGATGATGAAGGGTGAGGAAGATAAAAAAAGGGAAAACGCCTAACAAAGAAGGGACGCCCAGTAAGTCAGATATTTACAACATGCTGTACAGTAGGAGCTGCCTTGTGGGGTGATAGTCTTTTTTTTATTATCTTCAGCTCTCTAATTTATATTTGTTAACTCATTCTTGCACACTTTTTCTTCCCCCATTTCCTGCTCCTCCCCGTATCTTTTTACTACCTCCTCTTTTTTCCTCTTACTCTTTTTTATCCTTCTCCTCCTCATGTCTTTTGTGGCTGAATTTTAAAAAATGAGGTTTCATGAAAAAAAGTTTTATCATCATTTGGTTCAATCCATGAAGGAAAATCAAGACTTAAATTTCACACAGTGACATACTAAATCTATGGTATTGCTAAGGTCACACTAAATGAACTTTATTTAAATACAATGGATTTCATTTCCCGTGGTTTCGTTATCCATGGTTTACCATGGCCAAAAACACTTAATTTTACTTAATAAGGGGCCCCCAAAGCACAAAAGAGTGATTGTGGCAATTCTTAAAAACCTAAGAGAAGCCATGAAATGCTTCCTGTCAGTGAAAAGGATAATTTTGACTTATTTTGAGAATTTATCAATTAAACTTTATCATAGGTATGTATGTAAGAAAAAAATGACTTACATATAGGGTTTCTGCATCCACAGTTTTGGGTATCCACAATAGGGCTTGGAACGATCACCGAAGATAGGGGGCGACTACTGTAATTATGTATGTAAAAAACATTGTCATTATCCTGGTGAACATTTGAATTTTTTTTAAAGATCTATATGTTAGGATAAAATTATTTTTCCCCCTCAGGGGGGTTTCCCTTGATGCCAGTGAGGAGATCTTGATCCAAGGAATGGACCTGCTTTTCCCCTTGGATCAAATCTGAATGCCCCCCTTTCCCCCAGATGCTGTATAACCCTTACATTTTTAATGATCTCCACGAAAATAAAAAATTTTTTGTTAAATACACTTATTGTATATTTCCCCTTGCTTTTAGACAAGTTTTAGGGCTTCACGACCAAAGCAGGTTGGTTACAAAAGAACCGACGAGAAGAAATGTCACAAAAACGGAGAGAAGATTTATCAAAGTTCAGACAAATGTTTTGTTTAAGTATTGTAATACCTGTGCAGGTTGTAGTGTATAAAAATAAAAATGAAAGTGAAAATTTTTAAGTTTTTTTTACAAATTACTATTCAACTATGTAACAATATGTTGTGTAAGATTGCATTACTGTACTTTTTCTATCAAATATTCATACTCAGAGAAATACATATTTTATGCTGTGAGTTTTGTCAAACATTATTTTTAACTCTCATCTTTACAATAGAATTTAATTACCTTTCCATGAAGATAATTTTTAGAATCCAAAAAGGCAACAAAGCTTTATTTTGGAACTAAATCCATAACACAAATAATAGTTAAATTGAATCTTGTTTAGAAAATAGAAAAAGTATTTTAATTGAAAATTTTTTAATATTTTTAAATGACATCAGTGTAATGCAGTGAATATATCTGGTTCTGAACAGAAAAATTCTAAAGCCATTAAAAAAAATTGAATTCTTATTGTTTGATTGCTTGTAGGCTCTTAGAATATTCTTTTTCTTGTTGATGAAACCCCATGTTTATTTTTTAATAAATTTTATATTAAAGTTTTTCATTTTTAGGGCAAGAATATTAATAGAGAAATGTTTGAATCTGGAAATTTTGAGGATAAAGAAAAGCCCCCAAAGGGGAAGGAGCCAATTGCTATTGGGGGTCGTCTGCTGCAAAAATTTGATGGAGAAGTTTAAAAGGGGTTTATCTATGGATGAGGATGAAAATCAGAACGAGAAAGTAGACGATGTTTTAAAGAATGCAGGTAAGAAATGGTGTTGAAATAAAGCATAATTAATAAATTTTATTTGCATACTGAAAGGGGGCTAGAAACCCCCTTCTCCTGTATATAATACTAAATTTAAAAGGAGAAACTATTGTTTTTTTTTTGGGCCAACCCCCCGGTGGGATACGGTGGTTTTGTTGAAAGAAAAAAATTTGCATACTATTAAAAATTATATGGTCAAGATTCCCATGGATGCATCAGAAACAAAAATTAAAAAAATGCATTAGTAATTTGTTATAAGCATTGTACTTGTGGAAGAATAACTATGGGTGCACCATCAGTCAGTGACATGACCTTCCCAGGCACATAAGAGTGAAGAGATTCTAAAATAACAGATACGCTTTTAAAAATATAGAAAATTTAGGAATACAGTAAGGTATGGAAGATAATGTTGTTAAAGATCTTTGGGTTGAGAAGAGTAAATATTAACCCATTAAGTATTTACTGGTATAAAGTATTTAATTACTCACTGCAATTATTTGTGCCTCAGAGAACAATATATAAGAAGGACTTATTTCATGGTTTGTCTTCCTTGAGTAATATATCTTTCCCTTTAATATATGCAATGATAATTGCACTGTATATAATTTTTTATGTTAATAACTTTGAGTGTTATTAGTAAAAGATAACAAAAAAACTGTACGATTACAAAAATGCAGAGATAGTTTTTTTTAATGTAGTTGCTTTTTATTAAAAAAAATTTGTTAAAAGTGTAACAGATTTTATACAATTAATTGCAAGACATGTAGTGTAAATATCTCAGGTTCAACACTTTTAAGAATAACAATATGTAGGTGTTGCACAAGTGTCTTATAAGAATTGAGGAGCACACAAAAGATGAGTACTGAACACCAGTTTCCAGGATAAGGGACTCATTATCTTATTTTCAACTGTTGTTAAACCAATTTAACTCAGTGGTCATCTCCCACCAAAGCAGGGTGATCCAAAGAAAAAACACATCATATCATTATTCCTTAAACACTGTTTTTCCCAAAAGTGTGCTGATTTCACAATTGATTCCCTTAGCTAACATCTCCACCTCTCCTTAGAATGCAACCCTGCCTTTCCCACTTCCAGGACTTAGTCCAGCTAAATGGCTTCCTGAATCCCTTCAAAAAAGTTACCTTGCTCATACTTCAATTGCCTTTAAATAACCACTTGTCTTTTTTTTAACCTTTACCTAAAAAAACCACTTGGTTCCATTCCCTTTTGATCTAACACTACATAAACCTGTGGGTGCTAGACTTGAAGCCCTCTTACCCCTATCTTCAACTGTTCCTGGGGTGACCCTTTTTTTTTTCCCTACCTTCCACCCCAGATTTATATACCCTCTTCATCATCCTCTTCCTCTCCATCTTTCTACATGAAAAACCCCTTCAAGAACCCCTCCAAGCCCTTTTAATTATACCCTTGGTTACCCCCCACTAAAATTGCTCTCAAACAGGACATTCCACGCCTCTAACCTCTTCTCACTGTAGATGTATTTAAAACCAATGCCTACACCCATATAAAATGTTGGTACTACTGTATTTTGATACATTCCTTTTTTTTTTTCATTAACTATCATTCTACAGATGCTTAAACATACTACTTATGTTCTTTTCCTTGCATCTGTTTTTTGGTTCACCTTGTCTTTCATAGACCTATCTACTGTATGACATGTCTGCTCCCAGATATCTAAAACATCCACCCCTTCATATTTAATAGATATTCAGTCTGTCATGCCTGACTTTTGTACCTCACTTTGCTCTTTTCTACGTCCCTTTTTAATTTTTTTTTACGTATCTTCCTGAATTCGTCTGCCAATCTTTACCCTTTTCTTCAGAATCCTCCAAAGAATTATGTTGTCAGTAAAGAGATATACTATGTATGTATATATTAATAGAATCTTTTTTGCCAAATGGTTAACTTAAGTTGATTTACTTATAACATTCATTCATTACTAACTTAAAATATTGATAATCATTGCAAAGTGTTCAAGTGAGAGTTCTCTGAGGTTAGAGAACTTTAAATAAGTTTCATTTCATAAAATATACAGTACCATGATTGTTATAGATGTACAATAATGATATCATTGCAGAGACAGCTAGCAAAGCTCGAATTATTCAAGAAGATGACTCGGCTGTGTGAAGAAGGCAGTGAGGTAGTGGGGCCCCAAGTTCCTCTGCACAAGCAAAAAAGGAAAATAGGTTATCACGAGAAGTGTTATCTCCTGTATTTCTCACCTACAACTTGTACACATATATCGGTCTTAGTGAACTTTACCTGATCTTATTGCATGAAAGACATTGGGGTTTTTGATAAAGGGTTCATAAAAGAACCCAAGCACCTATTTAACTTTATATGGGTTTGGCAAGACATTTTTATTCCTTGTCCCTTCAATAGATGTTTATACTGGTGAAGGTCTTTTTATCCAAGGAACTGAAAATATCATCCCCTTTTCCCTTTGGGTCAAATGATTACCTTTCATTCACTAGGTGCTGTATGATCCTGAGTTTAGCACTTCCCCCTGAATAAAAAAATAATAATATGATATTCTCTGTAACATCATGAGGGAAAAACTGATTCTTGTTATTTTTAAATATTTGCCATTTATCACGTTGATTTGTCCATTTAAAACAGTATTGCACATGATACGCTTTCAACAATTTAACAGAAGAATCCACCTGCACCTAAAAATATAATGATAAAAAACCCTTTTTGGTTCAAAATTCAAAGGAGCTTGAAGACTTATTCTATATTGTGTCCCCATGCATGAAAATTGCTTTTTTTCCCAAAACAATGTTTAGTTAAAATAAAATGCTTTCAAATAGAGATTTCATATTTTGGTACAGTCGAACTCTGCTGAGCCATCCATATTTTCATCAGGGAAATTTCTGAAGATATGATACCATACATAAAGTCTTTTGGGATTCAATAAAAAAAGGAAAATATGTATTAACAGCTACTATAGTAGTTTTTCCCTTTTTTAAATATCTGTATACATATTAAAAAGATAAAATACTTGGTGCATTAAATACCATTTCTTTGGATGCACTCAGTGGGAGACAATTTAATCAGTTTAACTTCACCTAGATATA
>WNWK01042591.1:0-15911 GCA_009830355.1 Cherax destructor | reverse complement strand
CATCTATGTCGTTTATGTAAATTGTAAACAACAGGGCCCAAATCTGACCCCTGTGGAACACCGCTTGAGACGCGCCCCATTCTGATTTCTCTCCATTTATGCAAACTCTCTGCCACATAACACAAGAGTTAGCCTGTCTTTCATAGGCTTGTGTCCTGGCAGTGCCTTTTCCTCTGGTGTAATGAAAGTCCTGTTTGGCATTTTCTTCCAAAACAGGCCTGTTTCGTCACAATTGAACACTTGTTGGGGTTGGAATTGTTCAGCCTCTATGTACCCCTGGAATTCCTTCACATATTTTTCAGCCCCACTTTTGTCACAACTGGCTGCCTCACCATGCCTTATTACACTGTGTATGCCACTACACTTCTTAACCCTTTGGGGGTCGACAGGCCTTCTCATGAAAGTGTTCCTGGGGTCAAAAAATTTTTGGAAAAAAAAAAAATTAATTATTTCTTATGAAATGATAGAGAATCTTTTTCCAATTATAACACCACCAAAATTATGAAATTTGATCGAAAACTAACGAAATTATGCTTTCAGCAGTTATCGGTATCTATGACACTGACGCATCGGCGATTTCACCCACTTCGAGCCCTATTTTCCCCAAAATTCCAATGTTTCAGTCTCCTAAAATTTTAGCTATTTCCTAGAACTCCATTTCTTCTATCGAATGAGTAGAAGAAACTGCCTATTTACCAATTTCATCTACCCAAAATAGTGGTCAGAAAATGGCAATTTTCCAATTTCACACATTTCAAACGATGCCAATTTCAAAATAGGGTCCAGAGTAAACAACGCAGACATTCCTGGCACTAAAATAACATGTTCTCTGTTCATTAGCCACGTCTCCAGGCCCCTGTTCCATTA
Source organism: Cherax destructor (assembly GCA_009830355.1). Lineage (NCBI taxonomy): Eukaryota > Metazoa > Arthropoda > Malacostraca > Decapoda > Parastacidae > Cherax > Cherax destructor. The sequence continues at coordinate 15,044 of WNWK01042591.1, read as the reverse complement.
CTTTTGCTTTCCATTTTGAATTTTTATTCTCACAAAAATAGAAGATTTACTGTTATGTATACAACTGCATCATTGTAAAAATGGTATAAATAATATCAGAGCACTTGTGCATGAATATAAGACTCGCCAGTTGATGTGTATTGGACGCATGGTGTGATTTGTTTACTCCTGAACATCGTCAAAAATCGAACATTTTCGCTACTTTGAGCTCAATTTCAAGGTACTTGTCATTGTCATACCAATCAAAATCATCTCCATTTCTGTAACATATCTTCCATTCTATCAAATGAGACAAAGAAAACGAGAATACATCGATAAATACCATACGAAAATCGACTGCAAAGTCGCTGTTTTAATTGAAAAAAACGGTCAGTTTTTTATCTCTTATTATGCAGTGTGTACTGCAGGATTTTTTTTTATACTGCGCACACTGACCACACAGACCCATTCTTTCATATGTATGCCTACCAGACGTTTTCTACTTAAATTGAGGCCACTAGAATTTGGGTGTACTAGTACGGCACCAACCCCTGCTCGTAAAACGTACTAGTACGGCACCGACCCCGAAAGGGTTAAATCTGTCAGACCAGCCTTTGCTGGCTTTAAATTCGTTCACTTCAGCACTCGTTGCAGGCATTTTCTTGACGAGATCGTCATGCAACTGCCTTGCTTTTTCACATATTATTGCCTGTGTAACACTATCTCCTGCTAATTGCTTCTCGTTGATCCACACCAACAACAAATTTTCCACATCTTCCAGCACTTGCGATCTCTGTTTTGTGATCGTATTTGCACCTTTCGCAACAACAGCTTCCTTGATTTTATTTCCCTTGGCCACAATGGTAGCAATGGTTGAATAGACTTTTCCATACTGTCTGGCCAGCTCAGCGATACGCACTCCACTTTCATATTTTGCTATTATCTCCTTCAGTTCTACCGTATTTCTCAGCCTCTTTACCACATGGCTGGCACTAGCTTTCTTTGGACACATGGTGGCTTATTTAGCAGTTGCAAACACTAAAAACAATGGAATAATGACAAAATGTATGGTATGAATGTGTGGGTGGTGGGGGTGACACTCACTCGCTTGTAAACAATGGCACTCTGACTCTGGATAGCGCGTTGTGCCATTCCAGGGCACGTGTACGCGTCAAAGATGAATAGCATATTCTGAGCGGATCATCGCAAACTGAGCAAATATTTTTACGGAAAAATGTATCGCTAACCGAATTTAGCGTAATCCAATGCTATCGTAATCCGTGGGTCCACTGTACAAGAAACCTTCGAATGGGAGTAAATGAAATTATACCGGGTGAGTGGCATTCGCCGCTGTTGCCATACGCGGCTCATTTTCTACCAACTTTACGCCTCCATATCTCGGTAAGTATTGATCGCAAATTTTTTTTATTTTAGGCTTAAAACAATCAGCAAAAAAAATCCTAACATTTTGGTAAGAATTTTTTTTTTTTTTTTTCAAATATTTCCCGACATAGAATGACAGTTTCAGAAAGGGGCCTCTGACATTTAAAGGGTTAAATAAAAACACTAACCACTCTAAAACTATATCCCCACATGCCTTTAACATTTCTATCTTTATCCCATCAATCCCAGCTGCTTTACCCCATTTCATTCTACTCACTGCCTCACGAACTTCCCCCACACTAACAACTGGTTCTTCCTCACTCCCATAAGATGTTATTCCTCCTTGCCCTATACACGAAATCACAGCGTATTATATCACTGAAAGCTGGGGTTGAAATCAGGCGGTCTGTCGACCAGTATGATGTGACAGTGTGCTTATACACATGTGGCATAAGCATTATTGTGGCAAAGAACAGATACATCTCAGCCACAGTTGTCTCCTTCCACTGGTGTAGGCTTGATTTTGGTGAAATAATTGTGTTTGCCATGGTGTAATCGAAATACAGTGGAACCCCGACTAACGTAATTAATCCGTTCCAGGAGCTATTACTTAATACGAAAAATACGTAATTCGAAACCTTATTTCCCATAAGAAATAATGTAAATACAATTAATCCGTTCCCAGGCATCTGGAAGATAGGGAGGATGACAGGGGCAGGGTGTTAGTGGTTGGAAGGGGAATCCCCCTCCAAAATGACTAAAGGTAACAAGTCCTTATCTGGGGTTACTTCCCTTCTTTTTCTTTTAATGCCACTAGGACCAGCTTGAGAGTCACTAGATCCCTGCCTCGTGAAATAACTGTCCACAGTCCTCTGTTTTTGGCGACTCTTTAATATTTTCCTGAAGTGCAACATGGCTCTGTCACTGAAGTGGTTGCACAGATGGCTCATTTCAGCTTGCTCAGGGTGGTGTTTTTCAACAAATGTCTGCAACCTACTCCACATTGAACACATTTTCTTAATCTCTGAAGAAGGCACCTCCTTCACTCTCTCTCCCTCCTCCTGTGAAGCAATAACCTCAGCTCTGGTCTGATGCTGTTCCAGTTCCAGCTCTTGCAGCTCTTCAGTTGTTAGCTCTACCCTGTGCTCCTCCACCAACTCTTCCACATCCTCACCACTCGCCTCCAACCCCAGGCTTTTCCCCAATGCCACAATATCTTCCACAACAAGCACAGGGTCGTCAGGGTCAGGGTCAGCCTCAAATCCTTCAAAATCCCTCTTTTCAACACAATCTGGGCACAGTGGTCTCCAAGCAGAGTTTAAAGTCCTGGAAGTCACTCCTCCCAAGCCTTACCTATAAGGCCTATGCAGTGCACGATATTGAAGTGATCTTTCCAGAACTCTCTTAGGGTCAATGCAGTGTCTGAGGTCACATCAAAGCACTTCTGAAACACTGCTTTGTTGTACAGTTTCTTGAAGTTTGCAATGACCTGCTGGTCCGTGGGCTGGATGAGAGGAGTAGTGTTAGGAGGCAAGAATTTCACTCTGATGAAATTGTAGTTGTCAGACAAACACTCTTCCAAGTTATGAGGATGAGCAGGAGCATTGTCCAGTACCAGGAGGCACTTGAGTGGCAATTTCTTTTCCAGGAGGTATTTCTTCACACTAGGGCCAAACACTCCAGTCAACCATTCCATGAAAAAGTCCCTAGTGACCCATGCATTAGTGTTAGCCTTCCAATGCACACACAAATTATTTCTGTTAACATTGTGTTTCTTGAAGGCTCTGGGATTTTCTGCGTGATACACCAGTAAAGGCTTCACTTTAAAATCACCACTGACATTGGCACACATCATAAGAGTTAGCCTGTCTTTCATAGGCTTGTGTCCTGGCAGTGCCTTTTCCTCCTAAGTAATGAAGGTCCTGTTGGGCATTTTCTTCCAAAACAGGCCTGTTTCATCACAATTAAACACTTGTTGGGGGAGGAATTCTTCAGCCTCTATGAACCCCTTAAATTCATTCAAATTTTTCAGCTGCACGTTTGTCTGAGCTGGCTGCCTTACCATGCCTCACAACACTGTGTATGCCACTACGTTTCTTAACCTGTCAAACCAGCCTCTGCTGGCTTTAAAATCACTCTCCTCAGCACTGGTTCCAGGCATTGTCTTGACAAGATCTGCATGCAACTGCCTTGCCTTTTCACTAATTATCTCCGTGGAAATACTATCACCTGCTAATTGTTTATTGTTTATCCACACCATCAAGAACTTCTCAACCTCATCCACTGTTTTCGATCTATTTTTCGTTAACATATCAACCCCTTTTGCAACAATAGCTTCCTTGATCTCATTTCTCTTTGCCAAGATAGTGCTGATAGTAGATGGGGTTTTCTTGTACATCCTGGCAAGCTCATTCAGACGTGCCACTCATATTTTTCTACAATCTCTTTCTTCAGTTTGATGGTGTTCCTTACTTTCTTTACCACAGGGGTGCCACTAGGAAGCTTCTTTGGACCCATGGTGACTTATTTCAAGTAACAATCACTAAACCACCAAAAAATACAACAAAAGTATTGTGAATGTTTGAAAGAGCGCACTGGGTAATGTTCTCTCAATGGTAAACAACACTAGACTGGCGGACAGGTCTGGTACTTTACGCTACACGAGACAAATATTTTGCAAAAAAAGCTAACGTTAGACGATTTTTACGTTATATGGAGCTTACGTTAGTCGGGGTTCCACTGTATGTGTTGCTTTCCCTGACAATAATTTCCATCAGGGGTTCATCAAAGAATAACTCAAAACATTGTAATTCAGTGGCATTGTTACCAAGTGTACAAGATGGCCATATTCCACTTTGAGTTTCATCAGAGTGATGGGGATTGGGAACAAAATTGGCACCCTCCTGCCAATCCCAGATGCGGTCTGCTGGTGGGTACTGGATATTGACAGGTGGTTGTGCAGACTGTGGTTGTACAGGTTATTGTTGTGCGTGGGTGGTTGAGGGTGGCCTTTGTTGTGGATGTGCTGAGTCAGCAGTGTGGCTACCAGCATGGGGTGCAGCTGGTGTCACATGAGACGGCTTGGCACCACCACCACCTGATGCCGCATTATCCATCCCAATAGTAACAATATCCTCGTCATTTTCATTATCTGTTCTTGGTGTAGGGCCATGGGATGTACTCCAAGATGTACTCCTCCTTGGAATAGCATATGGCACACTACCAGAACACATGCAGCATCGTATATATTGACGCTTCACTGGAGAATATTCCTCTTCACTGTCACTACTGGAATTGTCATCAAGCACTTGTAAATCCCAATCCCAATTACTATCATCAACACTGCTCACATCTGAGCCCTGGACATGGGGAAATATGAGTTTCCTCTTTCGCTCTGGTACAATTGAACGTGAACAAGACAGGCCAGCACTTGAGGTGGAAGGTTGAGGGTTGTCTGGGTTTTCAGCACTATTTCTGGTATCCTGGGCATTGCTTTCTGTCACAAACTCCCCAAAACCATGAAATTCATCTTCACTGACACTTCCATCTGTGTTAGAACTTTCACTTGGGAAAAGAAGAGTCCCAATTTGCCGGGGAGTGAGGTATTTCTTACCACAAGGCATGATGAATAAGGCATACTGAAATGGCGTTCCCACAGTGCACCACTGGCTCCCCGATTTTTTTTATACTTCGCACACTGAGCATGCAGACCCATTCTCTCACATGCAAGCCTACCAGCTTTCTCCCGCTAGATTCGAAGCCACTAGAATTTTGGCATAGTCCTACGGCAACAACACTGGCTTGTAAGCCGTAGTACTTCGGCACCAACAGTGAAAGGGTTGAAGCATGGTTTATGTTTTATCTGATGATTGTTTTTGTCTTTCAACACTATGCACAGGTAATTATTGTCATATTCAGTTGTTTCAAGGTATATTTCTCAAAACATGGCATATGGCACAGTGGAATACCAAACAACTTAGATATATCACGTGTCTATTCACTTGCTTGGCTTTTTTATGTTGACATAAAGAATGTCTTATCTGTGTCTCCTTGTCTGGAGTAGGAATAGCATCAGGAAAGCATGCACCACACTTCAGTCGAAATGGATTATTGTCAATGCCACTGCAGTGACATATTGACTGAATCTTTACGTGATGTTTTTTTTGTCTTATGGCATTTTGTTTTCACCTGGAATAACTTGTAGGCATATAGCACTAACCTTTTACAGAAGGAAAATCAATTCCATATACCATTTGCAACTCCTGATGCATTCCACAGACAAAATTTGGATGTCTGATTTGTCTACCAAACGCACATTGTTGGTATTTTCAGTGACTGCAAGTGGTTTCTCAATAGATTCATATGTTTGCGAGACAGCTTTTCCAGTCTTGTTCATTTAATGCCTGTTTAGGGTTGTCAGCATTGTTATATCTTGCTTGTCATGCCTTCAAAGTGCAATCATATCATTTGTATGAAATGACTCATGAAATCATATGACTGCATATCTTGAAAGATTGTATGTGCTTTCTAGTTTCTCTCACTATCCTGCACATAGTCTGTATTGTTCACCTGCAAGAAATCACAAAGTGAAAGGCTTGTGTACTACAGTGGACCCTCGGTTTTCATTCGCCTCCAAACTCTAACAATTATGTAAGTGTATTTTCGTGAGTGCTTTTGTAAGTGTATTTTTGGTGGTCTGAAATGACTAATGTAATTTACATTTGTCCTTATGGAAATTATTGGTAATGGCACTCAACAGCTTCTGAAAGAATTTCAGAACCGATCACTGCAGTGGACTCGGTTAATTATCCCGAAGCCTGCCATCCATCACAATTTACGTCCAGAAATAATGTCATGGTTGTCTTAGCCCAAAATACACTTCCTGTAATTTTCAATTCGTATTCGTTAACCGAGGGCCCACTGTAGTTATCTGTGAATACTGTATGACCCTTGCCAAGATATGGCTCCATCATATTCCTGAAATGTACTCTCCAGAGTTTACTTACATGTGTACATCATCATCTAGCACTGTACCAGTTTTGCACATCTCAGTTTGATAACAAAGTGATGTCATTTGCTTGGTACAGTGGACCCCCGGTTTACATACTGCTCCAAACTCGAACAATTATGTAAGTGTATTTTTGTAAGTGCTTGTGTAAGTGTATTTTTGGGAGTCTAAAAGGACTTATCTAATTTACATTATTTCTTATGGGAACAAATTCGTTTGGTAAGGGCACTTGAACAGCATTCTGGAACGAATTATGGCCGTTAACCGGGGGTCCACTGTATATCCATTGCTTGAATGAAAGGGTCAGATGTTCATATGCATTCATTTTGCATTATGCATGCGTTTGTGAAGCTTTTTTCCATAATACAAACACCTTGTGTACAAGTTTCCACATTGGTGCAGTTGAACAAATAACACTCCCATTCTTATGCAACACAACATTTTTAGAGCGAGTGATGCTATGAGTGAAGGCATACGAAAGGAATATTTTTCTACTTTTACCCCAGTAATACTATACTGTACACAGCTTCTCTGGTGTTGAGATAGTGAAAGTGTAATTCTTGCTGTCACTCCTACAAGCCACCCTGCTACCACATATCATATCTGTCAATTTGTTCTACTAGAGTTGTATGTACAGTGGTACCTCTACTTAAGAGCAGCTCCCAACTCGAACAGTTATGTAAGTGTATTTTTGTAGGTGCTTTTGTAAGTGTATTTTTGGGGGTCTGAAATGGATTAATCTAATTTTCATTATTTCTTTTGGGAAAAAGTTCCTTCGGTATCGGCACTTGAATATTCGTGTGGAACGAATTTTGCTCGTAACTCGAGGTACCACTGTATTATGTTTATATGTAGTGTTTCTTCTATAATTTTGAAAAAATATAGATGGATTAATGAATATGTCTATAATAATATATGACATTTAACCCTTTGACTGTCGGAGGTCCCATTCTGAAACTGTCATTCTATGTCGCAAAATTTTGGAAGAAAAAAAAACTTTTTCTAATGAAATGATAGAGAATCTTTCCCCGATGGTAATGACACCAAAAGTACGAAATTTTATGGAAAACGTACGGAATTACGCTCTCGCAAAGTTAGCGATGTCGGCGATATATACGCATCGGCATTTCACCGACTTTGAGCCATATTATCGGCTAATTCCATTGTTACAGTCGACCAAACTCATAATATTTCTTTAGAACAACATTTGTTCTATCGATTGAGTACAAGAAACCACCAATTTACCGATTTCAACTACCCAATAAAGTGGTCAGAAATTGGCAATTTGGCCAATTTCATGCAAAATAAAAAAGATGTTAATTTCAAAATAGGGTCCAGAATAAACAATGCAGACATTCCTGGCACTAAAATAAGATTTTCTCTGTTCATTAGTCATGTCTTTAGGCCCCTCTTATATTACTCTTGCTTTCTATTTTGATTTTTTATTCACAAAAAATAAAAGATTTACTGTTATGCAGACTACTGCATTATTGTAAAAATTGTATAAATAATATCAGTGCATTTGTGTAAGAATATTAGACTCACCAATTGACGTGTATTGGATGAATGGCGTGATTTGTGTACTCTTGAACATTGGCAAAAATCGAACATTTCCACTACTGTGATCTCGATTTCAAGGTCATTTTCATCGTGAAACTAATCAAAATGATCTCTATTTCTGTAATATGTTTTCCATTCTATCAAATGAGACCACGAAAAAGAAAATACAACCATAAATACTATACGAAAATCACCTCAAAGTCGGCATTTTAATCAAAAAACGAGTTTTTTTTTCTCATTATGCACTGCTGCTGCAGGATTTTTTTTTATACAGCACACAGACTGACCACACAGACCCATTCTCTCAAATGTGGGTCTACCAGCTTTCTCCCGCTTGATTTGAAGCCGCTAGAATTTTTGAGTATATATATGTCCGAAACACTGGCTCGTAAGACATACATATATACGACCAAAACAGTCAAAGGGTTAAAGTGCCCCAAAGTGATTATTACCACAAGTATTATTATCATTGTGCTTATTGCATCTTCAATACTAATGAGACATTCTTGGTAATTTTAATGTGTATCTACATGCCAGCACAGTGTGTAAGTTTATTTAGGTACAGGTACACATAAGTACAATTATCAGAGTGCAGTAGGGCCCCACTTATACGGCAGGTTATGTTCCAGGCTACCGCTGGAAAGCAGAACAGCATTTTTTCCACTTATAAATGCATATAAATGCCAGATAACAAGTTTGCACTAACATATATTAAGTTAGCAAAAGAAATAGGCATTAAAACAATAAAAAGTAAAATACACACAATACACTTATTACTTACTTTAAAATATTTGTAGTCTTAATGTAGGGTGAGAGGTGAGTAAACAAGGTAAAACAAATAAACGAGAGAGAGGGAACGAGTAAATGAGAGGGAAGAGAGATGCGGAGTTATGTAAACAAGCAGACGAATGCGTCTGGTTTTGGTTCATACACGTAACATTTCATATTTATGTTAATTTATTCTACTGTGGGGTGTATTTATCATGTTTATATGTTACGTAGCATGTTTATTATATAATTTTAAAAAATATAGATAGATTAATGAAAATGTTTATACTAAAGTAATAATGTACATTTAAGGGTCCCTCAAGTGCTTATTATGTAGTTTATTTATCTTTTATTAATATGGGTCTCAAGACTAATTTACAATTTTTAAGAAAATTTTAATGGCACTGAACAGCTTCAAGTTCCCCAGCTACTAATCATAGTGAATTTGCAATTATCACATTATTAATGGCATCCTCAAGACTAATAGAACACTAGTGATTTTAATGTGACTGGCCACACAACAGTGCCAGATCACCTGCAAAGAAATGATAGAGGGATAAAGACATTCAACAGGTGCCAAGCCATTGATGATCCTTTTCAAATCACTTGTTCTCTAGGCTGGAATGCTGTTGTACATTAACATCTCCATTCAAAGCAGGTGAAATTGCAGATCTAGAGAGTGTACAGAGAACCTTTACTAAACATATAAGTTCTATCAAACACCTCAACTACTGAGAACGCTTGGAAGCACTTGACTTGTACTCGTTGGAATGCAGGCGAGAGAGATGTATCATAATCTACACTTTGAAAATCCTAGAAGGAATGGTCCCAAATCTGTACACACAAATCACCCCTACGAAGTAAAAAACTGGGCAGGTGCTGCAAAGTATCCCTAATGAAAAGTAGGGGTGCCATTGGTACACTATGAGAAAACATAAGTGTCTGGGGCCCAAGACTGTTCAACAGCCTCCCACCATGCATAAGGGGAATTACCAATAGGCCCTTGGCTACCTTCAAGAGGGAGCTGAACAGATACTTAAAGTCGGTGCCAGATCAGCCGGGCTGTGGTTTATACGTTGGATTACGTGCAGCCAGCAGTAACAGCCTGGTTGATCAGGCCCTGATCCACCGGGAGACCTGGTCGTGGACCAGGCCGCAAGAGTCGTTGATCCCTGGAATACCCTCCAGGTAGGTACGGGTACACATAAGTATAATTATCAGAGCATATATAAAACATGAAATAATTTTAAAACACCTGAAATTTTGGAAAGTTTCCAGACATAACAGAGAGACGTGGTGCTCACGGAGCTCACAGAAAATGTAAACAAACTGGGTGGGGTGCGGTGACCGTATTAGAAAGTTAGGTGGGGGAGCCGTATAGTGAGTTTGAAATGTCCGTATTAGCAAAATGCCATAAAGCGGGGCCCTACTGTATATATAAAATACACAATAACTTTAAAACCCTTGAAATTTTGGAAAGTTTCTGGACATAATCGAGAGGTGTGGGGCTCATGGAAAGTGTAAACAAACAGTGGTGCGCAGATACCGTAATAGCAAATCAGGGAGGGAGCCCCATAAAAAAAATTTTGGTTATAATTTGAAATGTGTTAAGTAAAAGGACACAAATGCAACTAATGAGACATTTTATTGTGGCAACGTTTTGCTCTCCAGGAGCTTCTTCAAGCTGTTACAAGCAATATATATATATACTCTCAAATGAGGTGTAATGCTAGTGGTGGTAGAAATAGTAGTGATATACAGTGGACCCCCGAGTTTCGTAAACCCCGGAAATCGTACATTTATGTAAGTATAATATTGTAAGTGCTTGTGGAAAAGTATTTTTGGGGGTCTGAAATGGACTAACCTACGTGAAATTTTTCCTTAAGGGAGAAAATTCGTTCGGTAATGGCACTTGAGCAGACTTCAGTAGTGAAGTTTTTACGAAACTCGGGGGTCCACTGTAAGTTGTAGTAGTAATACAATAAAGTAGAACAATCAACTTGTTCTACCTTATTGTATTACTACTACTACTACACTTATATCGCTACTACTTCTACCACCACTAGTATTACACCTCACTTTGAGAGTATATATATACCCTCTGTGTCCATGTATTGCTTGTAATGGCTTGAAAAAGCTCCTGGAGAGCGAAATGTTGCCACAATAAAATGTCTCATTAGTTGCATTGTGTCCTTTTACTTAACATATTGTCGGTAATTCTACCAATATTAATACTATTTGAAATGTCCGTATTAGCGAATTACCGTAAAGGGAAGTGCCGTAAAGCGAGGCCCTCCTGTAATGACATTCTTGAATGGATAAAAGTATTTGCTGAATGTATTTTTCTGGTACATAATTATCTCTCTTATTTTGTTGAGCAAATCATCTCTGGCGATTGCTTTTATCCAAATAGTGGAACATAGTCAGTAAAAACAGAAAGCAATCACTTGGCATGATTTCACTAAAAGCTGGTATTGCTGTAAGTCTATCTGTACTCTGGTACTTATATATATTATTCTGAAGGGTATGTGGCATCAGCGATTGTGTTGCAGAGAAGAGATACAGCTCTGCAACAGTGGTGTCTGCTATCAAAGCCGGGATTTCACTGAAATATAAATGTTGGCCACTGTATACAGTGGACCTTCGGTTTTTGTTGAAAATTCATTCCAGAATGCTGTTTGAGTGCCATTACTGAACAAATTTGTTCCCATAAGTACAAATATAAATTAGATTAGTCGATTCAGAACCCCAAAAATACACTTAAAAACTCTTACAAAAATACATTTACATAATTGTTCAAGTTTGGAGGTGAACGAAAACTGAGGGTCCACTGTACGTACTTGTAATATTTATTTGTTTGAGCAACAATATGGTAATCATTATCAATGTCTCGTCAAAGAATAGCTGAAAGTGCAGTAGTCAAGTTCAGTAGAGTCCTCCATTATTGGAAATTCTGGCCGAATTCCACTTTTACTATCATCAGTTCCACTCCTGCCAACTTATGGTTGTAGTGCTGGTGTTGAGAGGGCTACTGGTGCTCACATGACCAGTGTTAATGTGGCTGATGATGCTGTCACAGCTAATGGTGGTGCCATGGCTGATGGCATTGTCATGTCTGATAGTGGCACAGCTTGTGGTGTCACAGCTTGTGGTGTCACAGCTTGTGGTGTCACAGCTTGTGGTGTCACAGCTTATTGTTATCTCAGCTGTTGGTCTTGTCACCACTATTGGTCTTGTCATGACTGATATTACATCTGGTGTTGGTGCAGCATGTTTTTTTTTTTAACACCAATGTAAGCACTATCATTATCACTATTTCCTGCAACAATATCATCTTTTATATGTTAGCATATAACACTAACAGCACATGAACAAGAACCCGACCTAGTGTAATGCCATGCCATTGTTCCTTTGATGGGGGAAATAATCTGCATCACTATCACTAGGTTTGGCACACTTTCCCGTGTAAATATACAGTGGACCCTCGGTTTTTGCTGAAAATTCTTTCCAGAATGCTGCTCAAGTGCCATTACCGAACGAATTTACTTCCTTAAGAAATAATGTCACGTAGTCTATTTCAGACCCCCAAAAATACACTTGCAAAAGCACTTTCGAAAATACACTTACATAAATGTTCGAGTTTGGAGATGACCGAAAACCGAGGGACCACTGTACTCCTCTTCAGTGACCTCACCCACATCATCTCAGTCACTGTCAATTTCTGAGGTAAAGAGCCTTCTTTGTCTCCTTTGTTGTGTAGCAATGCTTTGTGTTGAACTGACACTACACTTTGTTGTACTACCTTTGTTGTTCCCTTCAAAACAAGAAAAAGATCCTCCATTATCACTCCCCATTGTCACTTGTGTCTGTATCCCACAGTATTTACTGTATTGCACAGCGAAAAAGGTTGCTGTGTTGGCCGGCCATGTTTACTGGGTAATATTACCTACAGTGCCCCATACATACTTTTGCGGCCTGGATTTTTTTTACCTTGGGAGGGACAAGGTAGCTTGCAATCCAAACAAAGTCCTAAAATGGTGGTGCATGGCAAATTTTAATCTAAAAGAAAAAATGTGCATACTAGTATGCCAGACACAACCTTATCACTGGACTACTAGTACATTGGTCACAGTTAAGAAATTAAAATTTATCTAAGGTTATTATTAAAATATAATTGTATACAGTACTTTAGGTAATGCTAAGAAATATATTGGAGACAAAGTGAATTTGAAGCAACCTCTGATTCTGAGCTTCCTTATCACAATAGTATTTTCTTGTGATAAGAATATTAGAAATCAGGAACACTGCCGCAGGCCTACTGGCCCGTGCTAGGCAGGGCCAACTCTCGCCCACCTATGTATTTATCTTACCTATTTTTATAACTACACAATATTTCAGTTTTAGTGACGTTACTCAGGAGTTTGTTCCACTCATTCACAACTATTACCAAACCAGTGTTTTCCTATATCCTTTCAAAGTCTAAATTTTTCCAACTTGAACACATTGCTGTGAGATCTGTCTTGGTTAGATATTTTTAGCAAGTTATTTACATCCTGTTTATTTATTCCCGTTTTCCATTTATATGCTCAGTCGTATCCTCCCTAATTCTACATCTTTCTAGAGTGCAGATTCAGGGCCCTCATTCTATTCTTGTAGACCTCTTCAAGGAGGGCTCCTTGATGCGGCAAAGAGGCTCTTGGTCTAAGAAATTAGACCCTTTGGTCTCCTTCCTCAGACCGAATCTAATTACCCCCAATCCTCCTTCCCTATCCCATTCTCCCCATCCCCTTTCCTTCCCCCTCCCAACCCTCCCTTTTCCCCATCCCATTTGTAACCTCTGGGGTCCTCCCCTGTGGCATTACGGTTTCTAGGTGTGGGGGGAAGTGTGCGGGGTTCATCCCACTCTGTGAGGTTCCTTGGGTGTGGTGTAGTTTGCCGTGGAATCTGGATCATCTGGAGGTGCCCTGCTCCCTTCCCAGATTTCCGAGAAGTGGGCAGGGTGTCCTGCAAGTGAGGGTTGTATCTCCAGAGGCTGCCTGTCAGTTCTGGGAGGTGGCAGCTGAAGGAGGTATGCTTTGTGGCGGGTTTCCGACTGCCCTCTCTTTTGTCCGCCGAGGTGGCTCAGTAGATGTGAGGTTGCTATTGCTATCCCGAAGTGTTGGTTTGCTGGCGTGAAGGGTAGGGTATGGCATGGGTTCCACACTGCATCTGCACTACTTGTGGGCTCAAGGTCCTCTCGGATGATAATAATAATAATAATAATAGTTTATTTGGACATGATACAAAGAATTACATTTGGTTATTGAGATTACATGAGGTGTACATGCCAAAAGCCCCTAGTATGCAGGGCATTTTGGGCAGACTTAAAATTAACTTAAAACTAAATTGTAAGAATTTTTGTAGATAGTATACAATGAGTAAAGGTGAGTATTTAAGCTATGAAATTTGAATATAGTTTAGATATGACATTTTTTAAACATAGTTTTGTACTTTTGTCTTCATTATAAAATTAATTAAATCAGATTAAACAAATTAAAGCAATAATAATAGTAAAATAATAGAGTTATGGTTAATAATTTATAAAATAAGTAAAGTTGCATATCTAAGTTATAAAGTTTGAATATAAGTTGAACATATCAATTAATTGTAGCAATTTATTGTAGCAATGCAACTAATTCAGTGAGATAACAATTTAAAACAATTAATTGCATTGCAGTTAGTTGACGTGGTCATTATAATGTTAGTGTTGGATGAGAGAGGAACTTACAGCCCTTTCATGCCTCCTAGTGACTGTCCCTCCGCTGTCCCTTTTTTTTTCCTTTCCTTTTTTTTTCTTTAAAATAATAATAAGAAGTGCCACTATCATGGAGTCTTTGTTCTGTGATAACCCTTCTCCTCCCAGGCCCCTTTCTGTTCCTGCATCCTGTTCTGACCCAGCTTTGTTATTGGACCATTCTCCAGATTTTTCCCATACCCCTGTACCTTCTGCTGGTGACGCTTTGTCACGTGCTCCAGGTGCTGAGGCTCTTCCCGTTTCTGTTAGGGCCTCTGCCTATTGCACGCCTTTAACTATGTACCTCTTTAAGGGGGGCTCCTTGTCGCGGTAAAGAGGCTATCGGTCTGAGGAATTGGACCTCTTGGTTTCCTTCCTCAGACCGAACCTAATTACCCCCCAATCCCCCCTCCCTTTTCCCATCTTCCCCATCCTCCCTTTTCCCTTTCCTCCTCCTCCTCCTCCTCCTCCTCATCCCTCCCTTATTTCCTTCCCAGTTTTACCCTGGGAGCTTCTCTCCTCAGGCATTCTAGTTCCTAGGTAGGGGAAGGGTATCGTAGTCCATCCCATTCC
>WNWK01042590.1:0-15912 GCA_009830355.1 Cherax destructor | reverse complement strand
CCTTGATTGTTAGAAAATGACCACTTCGCAGAACAGCACTATAACAGGCAACACAACACAGCATCAGAACAAGGAGATGAAAATCACCCAACTGGGGACCATCAGTAGATCCCCCAAAAACAGTCAAAAAACCCCCTTTTCTACGAAGCTGGTTCAATAAAAAACCCAAACTGTGGCGGTGCACAGATGCCTTATCGAAAGGGGTCCAGAGCTGAGCTTGAGACCTGATTTTCAAAGAGTGTAAAAGGGCACACAACCCAGAACAATGAATAATCACTGTCTAGTCTATTTTTGGAACAGAGTTACCGAGCCCCGAGAAGTATGATTCGCCTCCCCAACAAATACATCTCTACCCAAAGAGCCCAATGTCGAGAACAAAAAGAGTGGGGGTTGACTGACAAAGGGCAGCAGGCCAGAGAGAGCGGGGGGACGAGGAACAACCACCCAGCTCAGGTGTGTCCAGAGACGACCCCCTCCGCAATGGGCCCCGGGCAGCTTCAGTCGTTTGCCAACCCCAAAGGAGTTACTACACCCCTCGAGACAACATAAAATATTACATCCTACCTAAAGAAATAAAAACAAATGATTATCTAATAATAAAAAAAAGAAAAAAATTTGATTTAGCTATAATCGAGAATATTCCAATAAAAAAATTATAGAAAAGGGAAATATACATTATATACATAGGGGCCCCGTTCGGGGGCGCAACAGTGTGGGGGATGACAGGTGAGGTCAGGCCTCAGGCGCTGGGGTGGGTCTGTGATGGGTGGGAGATGGGGTAATGGGGGGAGTGGGGCTGTGTGTGTGTGTGTGAGGTAGAGGCAGGTGTGGTCGGGCCCTCGGCTGGGGTGGGTCTGTGATGGGGGGGAATGGGGTAAGGGGGGAGTATGTGGTGTGTGTGTGTGGGGTAGAGAGCATGTGAGGTCAGGCCTCAGGCGCGGGGGTTCGGATTTTCCCATAGATAAAAAAATGTCCTCGTCATGTCGTCAAAGGACATTTGAACATAGTGGAAACTTATAGAAATGTTGGTTATTATATATTTTTTTTTTTGATGAAACCAGAAAATTGCATCTTTTTAGCCTGTTACCTGAAAACAGGGAATATATGTGGGTGTTGTGGATGAACTATTTTTTAATGAAAACGAGAAAAATTGTCGTGATATGTAAAATTGAGGTTTGTTATTTAAACATCTTAAAATTTGTTGAATTAGAGTGTTTTCTGATGAAATAGTAAAATTGTATCTTTTTAGCCTGTTACCTGAAATCTTAATTCGTGCTATGTTTTTTCTATGTTAATTTTAATCAGTGACTTGACTCACAGAGTGACCCGACTTGAATCAGCCTGTTGTACTCTCCTCATGTTTAAGCTTGTCCGAGGAAATATTGTGACGTCACACCACACCTGGGCTCGCTTGATTGAACTTGTTGGTGACCCAGTGATGACGTCACACCACACCTGGTCTCGCTTGAATGAACTTGTAGGGGAGACCTCAATCTTGATCCAAGGAAGTGGAGTCTTCCCCAAAGTCTTCTCGTTCTTTTTATTGAAATCGAGAAAAGTTTTACCATACCCCATAGGGGGTTACCATATCTCTGACTCTCCATAGAGGTCAAGTAAAAAATATCAGAAGTAATATTGAAAAACGAGAAAATTTCTACCCCATAGGGGTTATCGAGAAAAATGAAAATTTGAAAAAAAAAAAATCGAGGAGCGGGGGCGATCCGCAGAAGGCGCCGCAGAAGGCAGTGAGTGGCGGCTCGACGCGGAAGGGTGTGGGGCCGAGCGCGGGCAAGGGGTGCGGGCGGTCGGGCGCGGCGGGGGGGCGGGGTCAAGGGGCGCAAGCGCGTGGAAGGAGACCGCTCAGGAAGAGACCCTACAGGCATAGCCCTTTTTGGGAGGAAACCCTACAGGAAGAGACCCTACAGGCATAGCCCTTTTTGGGAGGAAACCCTACAGGAAGAGACCCTACAGGCATAGCCCTTTTTGGAAGGAAACCCTACAGGAAGAGACCCTACAGGCATAGCCCTTTTTGGGAGGAAACCCTACAGGAAGAGACCCTACAGGCATAGCCCTTTTTGGGAGGAAACCCTACAGACTAAAAGTACACTACTGGTGTACTACTCATGCATGCAAGGCAGGTACTACTGGTCCATGCTAGGCAGGTACTATTGGTTCATGCTAGGCAGGTACTACTGGTTCATGCTAGGCAGGTACTACTGACGCATGCTAGGAATGTACTACTGGTCCATGCTAGGAAGGTACTACTACTGGTTCATGCTAGGCAGGTACTACTGGTCCATGCTAGGCAGGTACTACTGGTTCATGCTAGGCAGGTACTACTGATGCATGCTAGGAACGTACTACTGGTCCATGCTAGGAAGGTACTACTACTGGTTCATGCTAGGCAGGTACTACTGGTCCATGCTAGGCAGGTATTACTGGTTCATGCTAGGCACGTACTACTGGTTCATGCTAGGCAGGTACTACTGGTCCATGCTAGGCAGGTACTACTGGTTCATGCTACGCAGGTACTACTGACGCATGCTAGGAATGTACTACTGGTCCATGCTAGGAAGGTACTACTACTGGTTCATGCTAGGCAGGTACTACTGGTCCATGCTAGGCAGGTACTACTGGTTCATGCTAGGCAGGTACAACTGGTTCATGCTAGGCAGGTACTACTGGTTCATGCTAGGCAGGTACTACTGATGCATGCTAGGAACGTACTACTGGTCCATGCTAGGCAGGTACTACTGGTTCATGCTAGGCAGGAACTATTGGTTCATGTTAGGCAAATACTACTGGTTCATGCTAGACACGTACTACTGGTCCATGATAGGCAGGTACTACTGGTTCATGCTAGGCAGGTACTACTGGTTCATGCTAGGCAGGTACTACTGGTGAATTCTAGGCAGGTACTACTGGTTCATGCTAGGCACGTACTACTGGTCCATGCTAGCCAGGTACTACTGGTTCATGCAAGGCACATACTACTGGTCCATGCTAGGCAGGGACTACTGGTTCATGCTAGGCACGTACTACTGGTTCATGCTAGGCAGGTACTATTGGTTCATGCAAGGCAGGTAATAATGGTTCATACTAGACAGGAACTACTGGTTCATGCTAGGCAGGTACTATTGACGAATTCTAGGCAGTTACTACTGGTTCATGCTAGGCACGTATTACTGGTTCATGCTAAGCAGGTACTATTGGTTCATGCTAGGCAGGTACTACTGGTAAAGTCTAGGCAGGTACTATTGGTTCATGCTAGGCAGGTACTATTGGTTCATGCTAGGCAGGTACTAATGGTTCATGCAATGCAGGAACTACTGGTCCATGCTAGGCAGGTACTACTGGACCATGCTAGGCAGGTACAACTTGTCCATCCTAGGCAGGTACTACTAGTCCACGCTACGCAGGTACTACTGGTTCATGCTAGGCAGGTACTACTGGACCATGCTAGGCAGGTACTACTGGTTCATGCTTGGCAGGTACTACTGGTTCATGCTAGGCAGGTACTACTGGACCATGCTAGGCAGGTACTACTGGTTCATGCTTGACAGGTACTACAGGTTCATGCTTGGCAGGTACTACTGTTCCATTCTAGGCAGATACTACAGGTTCATGCTAGGCAGGTACTATTGGTTCATGCTAGGCAGGTACTACAGGTTCATGCTTGGCAGGTACTACTGGTTCATGCTAGGCAGCTACTACAATTTCATGCTAGGCAGGTTCTACTGGTTCCTGCTAGGGAGGTACTACTGATCCATGCTAGGCAGGTACTACTGGTTCATGGTAGGTAGATACCACTGGTTCATGCTGGGCAGGATCTACTGGTTCATGCAAGGCAGATATTACTGGTTCATGCTAGGCTGGTACTACTGGGCCAAGCTAGGCAGGTACTACTGGTTCATGCTAGGCAGGTACTACTTGTCCATGCTAGGCAGGTACTACAGGTTCATGCTTGGCAGGTACTACAGGTTCATGCTTGGCAGGTACTACAGGTTCATGCTTGGCAGGTACTACAGGTTCATGCTAGGCAGGTACTACAGGTTCATGCTTGGCAGGTACTACAGGTTCATGCTTGGCAGGTACTACAGGTTCATGCTTGGCAGGTACTACTGATTCATGCTTGGCAGGTACTACAGGTTCATGCTAGGCAGGTACTACTGGTTCATGCTAGGCAGGTACTACTGGTCCATGCTAGGCAGGAACTACTGGTCCATGCTAGGTAGATACCACTGGTTCTTGCTAGGCAGGTACTACTGGTTCATGCTAGGCAGGTACTACAGGTTCTTGCTAGGCAGGTACTACTGGTGCATGCTTGACAGGTACTACTGGTTCATGCTATGCAGGTACTCAGGTTCATGCTTGGCAGGTACTACTGATTCATGCTAGGCAGGTACTACGGTTCATGCTTGGCAGGTACTACTGGTTCATGCTAGGCAGGTACTACAGGTTCATGCTTGACAGGTACTACTGGTTCATGCTGGCAGGTACTACAGGTTCATGCTGGCAGGTACTACAGGTTCATGCTTGGCAGGTACTACAGGTTCATGCTTGGCAGGTACTACAGGTTCATGCTTGGCAGGTACTACTGATTCATGCTTGGCAGGTACTACAGGTTCATGCTAGGCAGGTACTACTGGTTCATGCTAGGCAGGTACTACTGGTCCATGCTAGGCAGGAACTACTGGTCCATGCTAGGTAGATACCACTGGTTCTTGCTAGGCAGGTACTACTGGTTCATGCTAGGCAGGTACTACAGGTTCTTGCTAGGCAGGTACTACTGGTGCATGCTTGACAGGTACTACTGGTTCATGCTATGCAGGTACTACAGGTTCATGCTTGGCAGGTACTACTGATTCATGCTAGGCAGGTACTACAGGTTCATGCTTGGCAGGTACTACTGATTCATGCTAGGCAGGTACTACAGGTTCATGCTTGGCAGGTACTACTGGTTCATGCTAGGCAGGTACTACAGGTTCATGCTTGACAGGTACTACTGGTTCATGCTTGGCAGGTACTACAGGTTCATGCTTGGCAGGTACTACAGGTTCATGCTTGGCAGGTACTACAGGTTCATGCTTGGCAGGTACTACAGGTTCATGCTTGGCAGGTACTACTGATTCATGCTTGGCAGGTACTACAGGTTCATGCTAGGCAGGTACTACTGGTTCATGCTAGGCAGGTACTACTGGTCCATGCTAGGCAGGAACTACTGGTCCATGCTAGGTAGATACCACTGGTTCTTGCTAGGCAGGTACTACTGGTTCATGCTAGGCAGGTACTACAGGTTCTTGCTAGGCAGGTACTACTGGTGCATGCTTGACAGGTACTACTGGTTCATGCTATGCAGGTACTACAGGTTCATGCTTGGCAGGTACTACTGATTCATGCTAGGCAGGTACTACAGGTTCATGCTTGGCAGGTACTACTGGTTCATGCTAGGCAGGTACTACAGGTTCATGCTTGACAGGTACTACTGGTTCATGCTTGGCAGGTACTACAGGTTCATGCTTGGCAGGTACTACAGGTTCATGCTTGGCAGGTACTACAGGTTCATGCTAGGCAGGTATTACAGGTTCATGCTAGGAAGGTACTACTGGTTCATACTAGGCAGGTACTACTGGTTCATGCTAGGCAGGTACTACTGGTTCATGCTAGGCAGGTGCTCACACAGCTGGTTCACACAGCTTGCTCACACAGCTGGCTCACACAGCTTGCTCATACAGCTGGCTCACACAGCTTGCTCACACAGCTGGCTCACACAACTTGCTCACTCAGCTGGCTCACACTGCTTGCTCACACAGCTGGCTCACACAGCTGGCTCACACAGCTGGCTCACACAACTTGCTCACTCAGCTGGCTCACACTGCTTGCTCACACAATTGGCTCACGCAGCTGGCTCACACAGCTTACTTACACAGCTGGCTCACACAGCTGGCTCACACAGCTTGCTCACACAGCTGGCTCACACAACTTGCTCACACAGCTGGCTCACACAACTTGCTCACTCATCTGGCTCACACTGCTTGCTCACACAATTGGCTCACGCAGCTGGCTCACACAGCTGGCTCACACAGCTGGCTCACACAGCTGGCTCACACAGCTGGCTCACACTGTGTTCCCTGGACAGGTCCCCGGCTCGTACTGGTACTGGACCTTCTTGGTGTTCTTCCTGTGTGGTGTTATGTTAGGGACTTGTGTCATCACGGTGGTGGGGTGTCTGAGGCGAGGCCAGCCTCCTGCTGGACCTGATACTCCACACTACGTAACTCACAATCCCAACTATGGAGGTAAGAACTTGTGTATTTCCTTGGAATGTAAGTCACCAGAAGAGGGACTCAAACTAACACGAGAAGTGCTTCGTAAACCCAACTTGCTAAATTGGCAAAATTGATAGATGTTTTTTTTCATTGACACTTGAGAAAGGTCTCATCTTGGGAACTTTGTTCCTTCACCTTTGGATCTACACTCCTTCGTCATCACCAGAAACTCTGCTGTTGCACCACTTCTGGGCAGGTCAACACACCAATTCTGGGCAGGTCAACACACCACTTCTGGGCAGGTCAATACACCACTTCTGGGCAGGTCAATACACCACTTCTGGGCAGGTCAATACACCACTTCTGGGCAGGTCAACACACCAATTCTGGGCAGGTCAATACACCACTTCTGGGCAGGTCAACACACCACTTCTGGGCAGGTCAACACACCAATTCTGGGCAGGTCAACACACCACTTCTGGGCAGGTCAATACACCACTTCTGGGCAGGTCAATACACCACTTCTGGGCAGGTCAATACACCACTTCTGAGCAGGTCAACACACCACTTCTGGGCAGGTCAACACACCACTTCTGTGCAGGTCAACACACCACTTCTGGGCAGGTCAATACACCACTTCTGGGCAAGTCAACACACCATTTCAGGGCAGGTCAATACACCACTTCTGGGCAGGTCAATACACCACTTCTGGGCAGGTCAATACACTACTTCTGGGCAGGTCAACACACTACTTCTGGGCAGGTCAATACACCACTTCTGGGCAGGTCAACACACCACTTCTGGGCAGGTCAACAGCCTTATTGGAGAACTCTATTTTTCGATACCTTGAGGACAGTGCAACTATTTCGGCAGGTCAATACACCACTTCTGGGCAGGTCAATACACCACTTCTGGGCAGGTCAATACACCACTTCTTGGCAGGTCAACACACCACTTCTGGGCAGGTCAACACACCATTTCAGGGCAGGTCAATACACCACTTCTGGGCAGGTCAATACACCACTTCTGGGCAAGTCAACACACCACTTCTGAGCAGGTCAACACACCACTTTTGGGCAGGTCAACACACCACTTCTGGGCAGGTCAACACACCACTTCTGTGCAGGTCAACACACCACTTCTGTGCAGGTCAATACGCCACTTCTGGGCAGGTCAACACAATTTTGGGCAGATCAACATACCACTTCTGGGCAGGTCAACACACCACTTCTGTGCAGGTCAACACACCACTTCTGTGCAGGTCAATACGCCACTTCTGGGCAGGTCAACACACCACTTTTGGGCAGATCAACACACCACTTCTGGGCAGGTCAACACACCACTTCTGGGCAGGTCAACACACCACTTCTGGGCAGGTCAACACACACTTCTGGAGTCATCACCACTCTGGGCAGGTCAACACCACTTCTGGGCAGCAACACACCACTTCTGGGCAGGTCAACACACCACTTCTGGGCAGGTCAACACACCACTTCTGGGCAGGTCAATACACCACTTCTGGGCAGGTCAACACACCACTTCTGGGCAGGTCAACACACCACTTCTGGGCAGGTCAACACACCACTTCTGGGCAGGTCAACACACCACTTCTGGGCAGGTCAACACACCACTTCTGGGCAGGTCAATACACCACTTCTGGGCAGGTCAACACACCACTTCTGGGCAGGTCAACACACCACTTCTGGGCAGGTCAACACACCACTTCTGGGCAGTCAACACACTTCTGGGCAGGTCAATACACCACTTCTGGGCAGGTCAACACACCACTTCTGGGCAGGTCAACACACCACTTCTGGGCAGGTCAACACACCACTTCTGGGCAGGTCAATACACCACTTCTGGGCAGGTCAACACACCACTTCTGGGCAGGTCAACACACAACTTCTGGGCAGGTCAATACACCACTTTTGGGCAGGTCAATACACCACTTCTGGGCAAGTCAACACACCATTTCAGGGCAGGTCACTACACCATTTCTGGGCAGGTCAATACACCACTTCTGGGCAGGTCAACACACCACTTCTGGGCAGGTCAACACACAACTTCTGGGCAGGTCAACACACCACTTCTGGGCAGGTCAACACACCACTTTTGGGCATTTCAACACACCACTTCTGGGCAGGTCAACACACCACTTCTGTGCAGGTCAACACACCACTTCTGTGCAGGTCATACGCCACTTCTGGGCAGGTCAACACACCACTTTGGGCAGATCAACACACCACTTCTGGGCAGGTCAACACACCACTTCTGGGCAGGTCAACACACCACTTCTGGGCAGGTCAACACCATTTGGGCAGGTCAATACACACTTCTGGGCAGGTCAACACACCATCGGGCAGGTCAACACACCACTTCTGGGCAGGTCAACACACCACTTCTGGGCAGGTCAACACATTGGGCAGTCAATACACTTCTGGGCAGGTCAACAACCACTTCTGGGCAGGTCAAACACCACTTCTGGGCAGGTCAACACACCACTTCTGGGTAGGTCAACACACCCTTCTGGGCAGGTCAATACACCACTTCTGGGCAGGTCAACACACCACTTCTGGGCAGGTCAACACACCACTTCTGGGCAGGTCAACACACCACTTCTGGGCAGGTCAATACACCACTTCTGGGCAGGTCAACACACCACTTCTGGGCAGGTCAACACACCACTTCTGGGCAGGTCAACACACCACATCTGGGCAGGTCAACACACCACTTCTGGACAGGTCATCAGCCTTATTGGAGAACTCTATTTTTCGATACCTTGGGGACAGTGCAACTATTTCTGCAACATATTGAGGAACTGACCTTGACCATTACACTCTGTTGCCGATTTCCAGTTGACTACTACGGCCGGCAGGTAACTGTTACCTACGCCACTAATTGTGCACCTTCATGAAGCATCGTAACCGTCTGGTGCTGACCTTGTTGTGATACAACAGTAAGACACTGTTTGTGTTCTTGTCATACAACAGTAAGACACTGTTTGTGTTGTTGTGATACAACAGTAAGACACTGTTTATGTTGTTGTGATACAACAGAAAGACACTGTTTGTGTTGTTGTGATACAACAGTAAGACACAGTTTGTGTTGTTGTGATACAACAGTAAGACACAGTTTGTGTTGTTGTGATACAACAGTAAGACACAGTTTGTGTTGTTGTGATACAACAGTAAGACACTGTTTGTGTTGTTGTGATACAACAGTAAGACACAGTTTGTGTTGTTGTGATACAACAGTAAGACACAGTTTGTGTTGTTGTGATACAACAGTAAGACACTGTTTGTGTTGTTGTGATACAACAGTAAGACACAGTTTGTGTTGTTGTGATACAACAGTAAGACACAGTTTGTGTTGTTGTGATACAACAGTAAGACACTGTTTGTGTTGTTGTGATACAACAGTAAGACACAGTTTGTGTTGTTGTTATACAACAGTAAGAGACAGTTTGTGTTCTTGTGATACAACAGTAAGACACTGTTTGTGTTGTTGTGATACAACAGTAAGACACAGTTTGTGTTGTTGTGATACAACAGTAAGACACAGTTTGTGTTGTTGTGATACAACAGTAAGACACAGTTTGTGTTGTTGTGATACAACAGTAAGACACTGTTTGTGTTGTTGTGATACAACAGTAAGACACAGTTTGTGTTGTTGTGATACAACAGTAAGACACAGTTTGTGTTGTTGTGATACAACAGTAAGACACAGTTTGTGTTGTTGTGATACAACAGTAAGACACTGTTTGTGTTGTTGTGATACAAAAGTAAGACACAGTTTGTGTTGTTGTTATACAACAGTAAGACACAGTTTGTGTTGTTGTGATACAACAGTAAGACACTGTTTGTGTTGTTGTGATACAACAGTAAGACACAGTTTATGTTGTTGTGATACAACAGTAAGACACAGTTTCTGTTGTTGTGATACAACAGTAAGACACAGTTTGTGTTGTTGTGATACAACAGTAAGACACTGTTTGTGTTTTTGTGATACAACAGTAAGACACTGTTTGTGTTGTTGTGATACAACAGTAAGACATAGTTTGTGTTGTTGTGATACAACAGTAAGACACTGTTTGTGTTGTTGTGATACAACAGTAAGACACAGTTTGTGTTGTTGTTATACAACAGTAAGACACAGTTTGTGTTGTTGTGATACAACAGTAAGACACTGTTTGTGTTGTTGTGATACAACAGTAAGACACAGTTTGTGTTGTTGTGATACAACAGTAAGACACAGTTTGTGTTGTTGTGATACAACAGTAAGACACAGTTTGTGTTGTTGTGATACAACAGTAAGACACTGTTTGTGTTGTTGTGATACAACAGTAAGACACTGTTTGTGTTGTTGTGATACAACAGTAAGACACTGTTTGTGTTGTTGTGATACAACAGTAAGACACAGTTTGTGTTGTTGTGATACAACAGTAAGACACAGTTTGTGTTGTTGTGATACAACAGTAAGACACTGTTTGTGTTATTGTGATACAACAGTAAGACACAGTTTGTGTTGTTGTGATACAACAGTAAGACACTGTTTGTGTTGTTGTGATACAACAGTAAGACACAGTTTGTGTTGTTTTGATACAACAGTAAGACACTGTTTGTGTTGTTGTGATACAACAGTAAGACACTGTTTGTGTTGTTGTGATACAACAGTAAGACACTTTGTGTTGTTGTGATACAACAGTAAGACACTGTTTTTGTTGTGATACAACAGTAAGACACTTTGTGTTGTTGTGATACAACAGTAAGACACTGTTTGTGTTGTTGTGATACAACAGTAAGACACTGTTTGTGTTGTTGTGATACAACAGTAAGACACTGTTTGTGTTGTTGTGATACAACAGAAAGACACTGTTTGTGTTGTTGTGATACAACAGAAAAACACTGTTTGTGTTCTTGTGATACAACAGTAAGACACTGTTTGTGTTGTTGTGATACAACAGTAAGACACTGTTTGTGTTGTTGTGATACAACTGAAAGACACTGTTTGTGTTGTTGTGATACAACAGTAAGACACTGTTTGTGTTGTTGTGATACAACAGAAAGACACTGTTTGTGTTGTTGTGATACAACAGTAAGACACTGTTTGTGTTCTTGTCATTCAACAGTAAGACACTGTTTGTGTTGTTGTGATACAACAGTAAGACACTGTTTATGTTGTTGTGATACAACAGAAAGACACTGTTTGTGTTCTTGTGATACAACAGTAAGACACTGTTTGTGTTGTTGTGATACAACAGTAAGACACTGTTTGTGTTCCTGTGATACAACAGTAAGACACTGTTTGTGTTGTTGTGATACAACAGTAAGACACTGTTTGTGTTGTTGTGATACAACAGTAAGACACTGTTTGTGTTGTTGTGATACAACAGTAAGACACTGTGTTGTTGTGATACAACAGTAAGACACTGTTTGTGTTGTTGTGATACAACAGTAAGACACTGTGTTGTTGTGATACAACAGTAAGACACTGTTTGTGTTGTTGTGATACAACAGTAAGACACTGTTTGTGTTGTTGTGATACAACAGTAAGACACTGTTTGTGTTATTGTGATACAACAGTAAGACAATGTTTGTGCTGTTGTGATACAACAGTAAGACACTGTTTGTGCTATTGTGATACAACAGTAAGACACTGTTTGTGTTGTTGTGATACAACAGTAAGACACTGTTTGTGTTCTTGTGATACAACAGTAAGACACTGTTTGTGTTCTTGTGATACAACAGTAAGACACTGTTTGTGTTGTTGTGATACAACAGTAAGACACTGTTTGTGTTCTTGTGATACAACATTAAGACACTGTTTGTGTTGTTGTGATACAACAGTAAGACACTGTGTTGTTGTGATACAACAGTAAGACACTGTTTGTGTTGTTGTGATACAACAGTAAGACACAGTTTGTGTTGTTGTGATACAACAGTAAGACACTGTTTGTGTTGTTGTGATACAACAGTAAGACACTGTTTGTGTTGTTGTGATACAACAGTAAGACACTGTTTATGTTGTTGTGATACAACAGTAAGACACTGTTTGTGTTGTTGTGATACAACAGTAAGACACTGTTTGTGTTGTTGTGATACAACAGTAAGACACTGTTTGTGTTGTTGTGATACAACAGTAAGACACTGTTTGTGTTGTTGTGATACAACAGTAAGACACAGTTTTTTTTTTTGTGATACAACAGTAAGACACTGTTTGTGTTGTTGTGATACAACAGTAAGACACAGTTTGTGTTGTTGTGATACAACAGTATGACACAGTTTGTGTTGTTGTGATACAACAGTAAGACACAGTTTGTGTTGTTGTGATACAACAGTAAGACACAGTTTGTGTTGTTGTTATACAACAGTAAGACACTGTTTGTGTTGTTGTGATTCAACAGTAAGACACTGTTTGTGTTGTTGTTATACAACAGTAAGACACAGTTTGTGTTGTTGTGATACAACAGTAAGACACAGTTTGTGTTGTTGTGATACAACAGTAAGACACAGTTTGTGTTGTTGTGATACAACAGTAAGACACTGTTTGTGTTGTTGTGATTCAACAGTAAGACACTGTTTGTGTTGTTGTTATACAACAGTAAGACACAGTTTGTGTTGTTGTGATACAACAGTAAGACACTGTTTGTGTTGTTGTGATACAACAGTAAGACACAGTTTGTGTTGTTGTGATACAACAGTAAGACACTGTTTGTGTTGTTGTGATATAACAGTAAGACACAGTTTGTGTTGTTGTGATACAACAGTAAGACACAGTTTGTGTTGTTGTGATACAACAGTAAGACACTGTTTGTGTTGTTGTGATACAACAGTAAGACACAGTTTGTGTTGTTGTGATACAACAGTAAGACACTGTTTGTGTTGTTGTGATACAACAGTAAGACACTGCAGCTGAAAACTAGCTGTTCTTGGATCCATAATTTCCTTGAGTTGTCTGCCTCTCAGTAAGTTTTTAACACATTCTTTTTCCTAAAGCTGATTGAATCTAATGTTTGTTAAGTGAACGTAGTTTAATAAGTCCACTCAAATTTTTCTTCAATCCTGAGGCTCCATCTACTCTAGTACACCTCCATCTACTCTAGTACACCTCCATCTACTCTAGTACACCTCCATCTACTCTAGTACACCTTCATCTACTCTAGTACACCTCCATCTACTCTAGTACGCCTCCATCTACTCTAGTACACCTCCATCTACTCTAGTACACCTCCATCTACTCTAGTATACCTTCATCTACTCTAGTACACCTCCATCTACTCTAGTACGCCTCCATCTACTCTAGTACACCTCCATCTACTCTAGTACACCTCCATCTACTCTAGTACACCTCCATATACTCTAGTACACCTCCATCTACTCTAGTACACCTCCATCTACTCTAATACACCTCCATCTACTCTAGTACACCTCCATCTACTCTAGAACACCTCCATCTACTCTAGTACGCCTCCATCTACTCTAGTACACCTCCATATACTTTAGTACACCTCCATCTACTCTAGTACACCTCCATCTACTCTAGTACAGCTCCATCTACTCTAGTACACCTCCATCTACTCTAGTACACCTCCATCTACTCTAGTACACCTTCATCTACTCTAGTACACCTCCATCTACTCTAGTACACCTCCATCTACTCTATTACACCTCCATCTACTCTAGAACACCTCCATCTACTCTAGTACGCCTCCATCTACTCTAGTACACCTCCATATACTCTAGTACACCTCCATCTACTCTAGTACACCTCCATCTACTCTAGTACAGCTCCATCTACTCTAGTACACCTCCATCTACTCTAGTACACCTCCATCTACTCTAGTACACCTCCATCTACTCTAGTACACCTCCATCTACTCTAGTACACCTTCATCTACTCTAGTACACCTCCATCTACTCTAGTACACCTCCATCTACTCTAGTACACCTTCATCTACTCTAGTACACCTCCATCTACTCTAGTACGCCTCCATCTACTCTAGTACACCTCCATCTACTCTAGTACACCTCCATCTACTCTAGTACACCTCCATATACTCTAGTACACCTCCATCTACTCTAGTACACCTCCATCTACTCTAGTACACCTCCATATACTCTAGTACACCTCCATCTACTCTTGTACACCTCCATCTACTCTAGTATACCTCCATCTACTCTAGTACACCTCCATATACTCTAGTACACCTCCATCTACTCTAGTACACCTCCATATACTCTAGTACACCTCCATCTACTCTAGTACACCTCCATCTACTCTAGTAAACCTTCATATACTCTAGTACAGCTCCATCTACTCTAGTACACCTCCATCTACTCTAGTACACCTCCATCTACTCTAGTACACCTCCATCTACTCTAGTACACCTCCATCTACTCTAGTACACCTCCATCTACTCTAGTAAACCTTCATATACTCTAGTACAGCTCCATCTACTCTAGTACACCTCCATCTACTCTTGTACGCCTCCATCTACTCTAGTACACCTCCATCTACTCTAGTACACCTCTAGTAATTAAAATTCTTCCTGTTTGTCCATTTCAGAATTATTAGGCGACACGCTGCAAGAGATCAAAAAGCAATACATCATCAATATTGATGCTCTGCAGATTGACTTAGACCACATACTGGGCGAGGGATGTTTTGGCATAGTCTACAACGGTGTCCTTACAGAGGCTTCTGGTTGCAAGGTCAAAGTGGCTGTGAAGGCGCTCAGTGCCTCTGCCTCTTACACAGAGGTCAAGCGCTTCTTAGAGGAGGCCGTGGTCATGCAGTAAGTTGGTGAACCCTTCAGCGCTTATTAAGCTGGGGATTAATACGTGGCAGTCAGAAACATAATATATGTTGTAACTTTTACGGGATCTATACCAAAGTTCCCTCTAATTCTATTCTTCCATCGATGTTAAAAAGGAATGTAATTGTGTATACAAGTATGACATCAAAGTATACATATATGTATAACCAGTAGCAAGTAGCAGTCTATTTAACATTAGTGTAGTCTTTACAGTTACTGTTGCATATGTATGAAATAAATGTATGGGAGAACTATCAGAATACATACAAGTCACCAACTTGACTCAAGTTGCCATTACCAAAACTTTGCATGATCCAATAAATTAGTGCATGATGCCTAATTAATTGTTGAGTAGTTGCAAAACATTACAGCATAGGACAGCAGGTTTGTACGGTGGCTTACATGCCACCAGTAGGTGACAGCCTGGTTGATCAGGCCCTAATCCATAACACGACTAGTGGAGGACTGGTCGCAGGTAGACTCCTGGTAGGCCCTTCAGGTAGACTCCAGGTAGGACCTACAGGTAGACTGCAGGTAGAACCTACAGGTAGACTCCAGGTAGGACCTACAATTAGACTGCAGGTAGGACCTACAGGTAGACTCCAGGTAGGACCTACAGGTAGACTCCAGGTAGGACCTACAGGTAGACTCCAGGTAAGACCTACAGGTAGACTCCAGGTAGGACCTACAGGTAGACTCCAGGTAGGACCTACAGGTAGACTCCAGGTAGGACCTACAGGTAGACTCCAGGTAGGACCTACAGGTAGACTCCAGGTAGGACCTACAGGTAGACTCCAGGTAAGACCTACAGGTAGACTCCAGGTAGGA
>WNWK01042589.1:0-15913 GCA_009830355.1 Cherax destructor | reverse complement strand
TTCTTGTGGCACTTATCCGATGCAGCTATGCCTGTGTCACCATTTGTGGTCGTTTCAGACTCCTTGAGTGCTTTACAGGCTATCCGTAAAATTGATACACCTCACCCCTAGTTCTTCGTATCCACCTTTGGTTACGCCGTATCTCTAGCAAGCATAAAGATATTGTTTTTTGTTGGGTCCCTGGTCATGTTGACGACAGGGCAATGAACAGACAGACACTGCTGCGCGGTCAGCAGTACATGACCTTCCAGTTTCATATAGAGGTGTTCCTTTCACGGACTATTTGCGGTCATTGCTACCCACCTTCGCACCCGTTGGCAACAATGCTGGTTCGACCTGCTGAATAACAAACTTCATTCTATTAAACCGATATAGGTTTCTGGCCTTCTTCTTGTCACCAATGTCGGGGTTTGGGGAGACTACACTCCCCCTTCTTCGCATCAGCCACACTCGTCTTACTCACGGGTATATCATGGAGAGGGCTCCCTGCCCCTCTTGTAAGCATTGTCAGGTTCCAGTGTCTGTTCGACATATTCTATTGTACTGCCCACTCTATCAACGAGCACGCAGAATTTACCTCCAACGGCGTCTTCGCTCTCAGGCCCTTTCTTTACTTTCCTTCTTGCACATGGACCCTCCTTTAATCCTGACTCTCTCGTTGACTTTTTGACAGAAACTGACTTACTACACAAACTCTGAAGATTATACCTCTACTACCTCCCTCAGTCCCTTCTACCTTGATCTCTTGCTACCCTCTATCTCTGCACTATCCACCGTCCTGCTGCACTCCATACCCTACTAATCATCCATCTCCTCTTACAACCCATTCTCCCTGCATCCTGCAATAACCTGCAGCGCTGTATAACCCTGTGGTTTAGCGCTTCTATTTGATTATAATAATAATAATAATCAATGGACAAAGTTTTTTACTCTACGACTGACTTCTCCTACTACCTATCTTTCTGATTATAGTATTGGTAAGGCTCTGCTACGCCATGTAGGTAAAGATATCTCATTTCACGCTCTCAAGAGCGGCACTCGCATCATCACGGTCCAGAATGCTGGCCAAGCTCGCGATCTTTCTCTCCTTACGACATCATTCACTCAATTCTTTTAGCGGTACTGTCATTTTACCCCACACCATTGTCCAATGGAATTTCCAGACATGTGGTGATGACATTCTGGAGCAGCTTGAGCTCCAAGACCTTCCTATCCTCAAAGTTTAATCCTTGCAATATAGCTCGTTTAACATTTGACTGCCGTGAACTTCCGCCCTCGGTCTACATTCCAGGTCACTGTTTACAGGTTCGAAAGGTGACCCCTACACCGCAACAGTGTAGAAACTGCTGGCGTTTTGGTCATCCAGCAAAATATTGCAGGTCCATGGCCGAATGCCCAGTCTGTGGTGCCGACAACCATACCAGTCCTTCTAATCTATCTCTCTCTTGCCTTAACTGTCGCGAGGCACATCCATCTTACTCTCGCCGTTGTCTCAAAGAGGCGGAAGGCTTCTCATATGCTATGGCCGTCTCTTGTCTATGCCTTCAAGGGAGACTTCCCCGTATTTCCTATTCTCGCATTGCAACGTCGCCCCACTTCTGGGGTCCCAATTCCGTGGCTTATTCTGTGGTGCCCCATCCTCAGTCACCCCTGTCTCGAATTCTTTTGCTGTTCTTGGCTCCAAGGTCCCTACCTTTGCATCACATACTGTCCTCACCCTTCCTCTACTCACTCGCACAGTTCTGTGTCTTCACGCCTCGTCCAACACCTAATTCTCATCGCCCTCTTCTTCTCATAAGTCCGGCAAAAAATCCCCATTGCCGGGTTCTTCACCTCTGACTAGTTCTGTAACGTGTGGGGAGGTTCATCCTCCTCCTCGTTCAATATCTTCATCCCCTGTCCCCTCCCAAGTTTCTTCCTTGACTGCTACCCCCCCAGGTCACTTCCACTCCTGTCCCCTCCCAAGCCCTTCGACAGTTTCCTCTTCCATCTCCTCGTCCTCTACTTTAGTACAGTCTATAGTCTCCCAGATTGATGCTCACCCTCCTCTTCCTTCCATCTTTAATGTGGTCCCACATCCTGCATCTTTGTCTTCCGAAACACTGGAAGCTATTGCAGGATTTATAGCAGAGACTGGACCGTTGATGGACACCGCTCCACCTCCGGTTCCTCCTCCTCTCTCTTCTCCGTCAACACTGCTCCTTCCTTCACAGCGTCCCACTCCTCTGCTTACAGGTCTTCCGCTGACTCCACACGTGGACTTCTCTTACCTAGTCCGTAGATACCTCTAACTTCGACTTGTATCTCTCTTCATAAATCATGGCTTATTTGCAGTGGAATATCCAAGGCCTCATGGGTAACCGGGGTGAGCTTCAGGTGTTGCTCTCCCAGTTTTTCCTTGTTGGGGTCTGTTTGCAAGAACCCAAATTACAATCCATTGTTATCCATCCATTTTCGGGCTATGATTTGCTTTATTCATCGGATCCTTTTTCCGATGGAACCTTTAACAAAGCGTCTTCTTATACGCGCTGGTATTCCATACCGTCAGCTCTATGTTCATTCTTCTCTACATTACACTGCAGCCCGTATCCACTTGAATAAGTGGTATACACTCTGTTCTTTATATCTCTCCCCTTCTCGGGCATTGTCTATCCCAGATGTTGATTTTTTGGTTTCTTCCTTGCCGCCACCCCTTCTGTTACTTGGCGGTTTTAACGCACACCATTTTCTCTGGGGGGGGAGTCACACTGTGACTCCCGTGGCGTTCTGTTGGAGGCATTTCTTGCTTCTCTCCCCCACCATGTTTTAAATACGGGTACTCCCACCCATTTTGATCCTCGAACTCATTCTTTGTCTTACATCGATCTCTCCATCTGCTCTTCCTCAACTGTCCTTGACTTCACCTGGTCTGTCCTCCCAGACTTACATGACAGCGATCATTTTCCAATCATCCTCATGTCCCCTTCGTATTCTCCACCTCCTCGTAGCCCACGCTGGCAATTTGACCGGGCAAAATGGGACCTTTACGCACATATTACTGCCTTTCATGAGGCTCCTTCCTCGTCCTCCATTGATGAGGTTTTACATCTCTTCTCGTCCTCCGTCTTAACCTCAGCTTCACATTCTATCCCCCAAACCTCGGGCAAGCATTCTCAGAAGTGTGTGCCTTGGTGGTCTCCTGCTTGTGCTCGGGCAGTACGTTTGAAACGCGCTGTGTGGGGCAGGTACCGGTATAACAGAACCACAGAGAGACTCCTTGATTTTAAGCAGAGGAGAGCAATTGATCGCTGTGTTATACGCGACTAAACGCAGTTGCTGGCGAGATTACATTTCCACCATCACTTCGGCTTCCTCGATGAGTGCAGTCTGGAAGAAAGTGCGGAAATTGAGTGGTAAATTCTCCCCCGACCCGGCTCCTGTTCTTCGGGTTGCCTGTGTCGATATAGCACACCCTCTTGCCGTTGCCACTGAAATTGGCAATCATCTGGTTCGCATTTCTCAGGGGCTCCATCTATGCCCCTCGTTCCTTTCTTCTAAGTCTGCCAGCGAGTTAAAGCCCTTAGATTTTTCTTCTCTCAGGGAAAAATCTTATAATGTGCCTTTTACCCTTCAAGAACTGGAGGCAACACTCTCCGCTTGCCGATGATCGGCAGCTGGCCCAGATGGCATACATATTTGTATGCTACAGCATTTACATCAGTTGGCTCTTACTGTCCTCTTATGACTCTTTAATCTTATATGGTCACAAGGAGTTCTTCCCCATCTGTGGAAGTCTGCTATTGTTCTCCCTTTTCGCAAACCCGGTACTACGGGACGTGATACCTCCCACTATCGTCCCATCGCTCTTACCAGTGCAGTTTGCAAGGTGATGGAACATCTAGTTAATAGACGTTTGATGTGGTACACGTACAGTGGTACCCGACTTACGATATTAATCCGTCAGAGGGCATATTTTAAAGCGAAACAATCGTAAACGAATCAATTTTCCCCATAAGAAATAATGGAAATAAATTTAATCCGTCAAGACTTCCAAAAGTAGTTAAATAAAATATTTTTAGAACTTTTGGACATTAAATAATACATAATTGAATAAAGAATACATAAATACATGCAAATATTTTACAATAACATGTCACTTACATTTATTGAAGAGTTGTTGATGTGTGGAGGACGGGAGGAGGGGAGAAGGTGGAGTAGTATGCTAGTGTTTGGAAGGGAATCCTTCCATTAACACTGCAGGTGGTAAGTTCTTTTCTGGGGTTACTTCCCTTTTTCTTTGAATGCCACTAGGACCAGCTTGAGAGTCACTAGACCTCTTTCTAACAACAAATTTGTCCAGGAGATCTGTGTCTGGCGATTCTTTAACACATCCCTGAAATGACACACCACTGTGTCATTGTACAGGTTGCCAGCACGGCCTGCAACAGCATGGTTAGGGTGATATTCATCCATAAATGCTTGCACATCACTCCATTTGGCACAGATCTCCTAATCCTTGAAGAAGGCACATTCTTCCATTTTTGTTCCACCTCCACCTCCTCCTCTGAACCATTGTCCTGACCTCTGCTCTCTTGTTCCAGTTGCTGTTGAAGCTCTTGCAGATCTTCAGTGGTTAGCTCTTCCTTGTGCTCCTCCACCAACTGTTCCACATCGTCACCACTCACCTCTAACCCCAAAGACTTGCCCAATTCCACAATTTCTTCCAAAACAGGCTCAGGCTCAGGCTCAGGGTTCTGAGGCTCAGCCCCAAAACCTTCAAAATCCCTCTCTAGGACACAGTCTGGCCACAATTTTCCCCAGGCAGAGTTCAAAGTCCTGGTAGTCACTCCCTCCCAAGCCTTACCTATAAGGTGTACACAATGCAGCATATGGAAATGTTTTTCCAAAATTCTCTTAGGGTTATGTTCATGTCTGTGGTCACATCAAAGCACTTTTGAAACATTGCTTTGGTATAGAGTTTTTAAAGTTGGAAATGACCTGCTGGTCCATGGGCTGGAGGAGAGGAGTGGTATTAGGGGCAAGAACTTCACTTTGATGAATTTAAACTCCTCCACAATTTTCTCTACCAAGTTTGGAGGATGACAAGGAGCATTGTCCATTATCAGGAGGCACTTAAGTGGCAAATTATTGTCCAATAGATATTTCTTCACACTGGGGCCAAACACTTCATTGAACCAATCTAAGAAAATGTCCTTTGTGACCCAAGCCTTTTGTTAGACTTCCACATCACACACAAGTTAGACTTGCTGACACCGCATCTGCCAAACACTCGGGATTTTAAAAAAGATACACCAGTAAAGGCTTCACTTTGCAATCACCACTGGCATTGGCACACAGCATCAAGTTAGCCTGTCTTTCATAGGCTTATGTCCTGGCTGTGCCTTTTCCTCCTGAGTAATGTAGGTCCTGTTGGGCATTTTCTTCCAAAACAGGCCTGTTTCATCACAATTAAACACTTGTTGGGGGAGGAATTGTTCAGCCTCTAGGTACTCCTGGAATTCAGGAACATGACTCACGAAATCGAATGACACATTGCAGAACATATTTTCAGCCGCACTTTTGTCACAACTGGCTCCCTCACCATGCCTCACAACACTATGTATGCCACTTCGATTCTTAAATTTGTAAAACCAGCCTCTGCTGGCTTTAAATTCGCTCACTTCAGCACTCGTTGCAGGCATTTTCTTAAGGAGATCATCATGCAACTGCCTTGCTTTTTCACATATTATTCCCTCCGAAACAGTATCTCCTGCTAACTGTTTCTCGTTGATCCACACCAACAACAACCTTTCCACATTTTCCAGCACTTGTGGTCTCTGTTTGTGATCACAGATGCACCTTTTGCAACAACAGCTTCCTTGATTTTACTTGAATATTTCTTATCCACAATGGTAGCGATGGTAGAATAGGGTTTACCATACAGCCTGGCTAGCTCACTGATACGCACTCCACTTTCATATTTTTCTATTATCTCCTTCTTCACTTCTATCGTACATATATTTCTGTTCCTCTTTGCCACAGGCTTAGCACTAGGATCTTTCCTTGGACCCATGGTAGCTTATTTAGCAGTTGCAAGCACTAAAAACAGCAGTGGAATAATGACAATATACTGGTATGAATGCGTGGGTGTGGGTGGGTGGTCGCTCTCGCTTGTAAACAATAGCACTGACGCTCCCTGGAGTGCGCGCTCAGCTGGGCGCCAAGCGGACAGGTCCGGTACGAATGTCGGTAAACGAAGCAAACATCGTAAGTCACAAACAAATTTCTTACGTTATAAATATCGGTTACCGAAAATAACGTAAGATGATAACATCGTAAGCCGGGGTTCCACTGTATCGGTATAACAGAACCACAGAGAGACTCCTTGATTTTTAGCAGAAGAGAGCTATTGCTCGCCGTGTCATACGTGATGCTAAACGCACTTGCTGGCGAGATTACGTTTCTACTGTCACTTCGGCTTCCTCGATGAGTGCAGTCTTGAAGAAAGTGCGGAAATTAAGTGGTAAATTCTCCCCCGACCCGGCTCCTGTTCTTCAGGTTGCTGGTGTCGATATAGCACACTCTCTTGCCGTTGCCACTGAAATTGGTAATCATCTCGTCCGCATTTCTCAGGGGCTCTATCTATGCCCCTCGTTCCTTTCTTCTAAGTCTGCCAGCGAGTTAAAGCCCTTAGATTTTTCTTCTCTTAGAGAAGAATCCTATAATGTGCCTTTTACCCTTCAAGAACTGGAGGCAATGCTCTCTGCTTGCCGATCATCGGCTGCTGGGCCAGACGGCATACATATTCGTATGCTACAGCATTTACATCAGTCTGCTCTTACTGTCCTCTTACGACTCTTTAATCTCATATGGTCGCAAGGAGTTCTTCCCCAGCTGTGGAAGTCTGCTATTGTTCTCCCTTTTCGAAAACCAGGTACTACGGGACGTGATTCCTCTCACTACCGTCCCATCGCTCTTACCAGTGCAGTTTGCAAGGTGATGGGACGTCTAGTTAATAGACGTTTGATGTGGTATTTAATGACACACAATAGTCTCTCCCCTAGTCAATATGGCTTCCGTAAGGGCTGTTCTGCCATTGACCCCTTGCTGCGCTTGGATACGTATATTCGTAATGCCTTTGCGAATAACCATTCGGTTATCGCTATCTTTTTCGACCTTGAGAAGGCTTATGACACAACTTGAAGATATAATATCTTGGCCCAGGCCCACTCCTTAGGCCTCCGAGGCAACCTACCATTCTTTCTTAAGGCCTTCTTAACTGACAGACATTTCCGGGTCCGGGTTAGTAATGAACTCTCCCCGGAATTTGTCCAAGCTGAAGGTGTCCCTCAGGGATATGTTCTGAGCACAACACTCTTTCTGCTTGCTGTAAATAATCTGGCATCTGTTCTCCCATCCAATATTTGGTCATCGCTCTATGTGGATGACTTTGCTATAGCTTGTGCAGGTGCTGACTGTCACCTCATTGCAGTTTCACTCCAGCATGCCATCAACCGGGTTTCTGATTGGGCCACCACTCACGGGTTTAAATTTTCTAGTGGCAAAACTCATCAAATTACGTTTACTAGACGTTCAGTGGTCTCTGATCATCCATTGTACCTATACGGCTCACGTATCCCAGAACGTGATACAGTCAGGTTTCTCGGCCTCTTGTTCGACCGTCGATTGTCCTGGAAACCTCACATTACCTCTCTGAAGGCAACTTGTCACACCAGGCTGAACCTTCTTAACCCTTTGACTGTTTCGGACGTATATATCGCCTAAATTCTAGCGGCCTCAAATCAAGCAGGAGAAAGCTGGTAGGCCCACATGTGAGAGAATGGGTCTGTGTGGTCAGTGTGCGCAGTATAAAAAAATCCTGCAGCAAGCAGTACATAATGAGAAAAAAAAAACAGACAGTTTTTTTTAATTAAAACGCCGTATTTGAGGTGTATTTTCGTATAGTATTTATGGTTGTATTCTCTTTTTCATGGTCTCATTTGATAGAATGGGAAACATATTACAGGAATAGAGATGATTTTGATTAGTTTCATGATATAAACGATCTTGAAATTGAGCTCAAAGTAGCGGAAATGTTCGATTTTTGCCAATGTTCAAAAGTAAACAAATCACACCATGCGTCAAATACACATCAATTGGTGAGTCTAATATTCTTTCACAAGTGTACAGATATTATTTATACAGTTTTTACAATAATGCAATAGTCTGCATAACAATAAATCTTCTATTTTTTGTATGAATAAAAAATCAAAATAGAAAGCAAGAGTAATGTAAGAGGGGCCTAAAGACATGACTAATGAACAAATAACATCTTATTTTAGTGCTAGGATGTCTGCATTGTTTATTCTGGACTCTATTTTGAAATTGACATCTTTTTTATTTTGCATGAAATTGGCGAAATTGCCATTTTCTGACCACTTTATTGGGTAGTTGAAATCGGTAAATTGGTGATTTCTTGTACTCAATCGATAGAACAAATGGAGTTCTAAAGAAATAGCTATGAGTTTGGTCGACTGTCCCAATGGAATTGGCCTAAAATAGGGCTCAAAGTCGGCAAAATCGCCGATCTGTATATATCACTGACATCGCTAACTTTGCGAGACCATAATTCCGTAAGTTTTCAATCAAATTTCATACTTTTGGTGTCATTACAATCGGGAAAAGATTCTCCATCATTTCATAAGAAAAAATAATTTATTTTTTTTCCAAAATTTTCCGACATAGAATGACAGTTTCAGAATGGGGCCTTCGACAGTCAAAGGGTTAAAACCCTCGCACATCTTTCATGGGGGGCTGATCGTAGAACTCTCCTTCGCCTACATTCAGCCCTAATTTTGTCGAAACTCGATTATGGTGACCAGATATATTCGGCGGCCTCTCCTGCTACTCTTTCCATCCTTAATCCCATCCATCACCAGGGATTACGCTTATGCCTTGGTGCATTTCGTTCTTCCCCGGTTGAGAGCCTCTATGTAGAAGCGAACATTCCATCCTTATCCGATCGTCGTGATGCACATTGCATTCGCTATTTTGTTCGCTCTCATGACCTCCGCAATCCTTCCATGTATAGGATTGTTACAGATGTTAGTAGGCGCTCTTCGTCTACATTCACTCCTGTCTTCCCTTTAGCTCCCACCTCTATATGTTCATGTGACATCTCCCTTTCCCCTGCCCCCTTGGGAAGTTCCTGCTGTCCATGTCTGTTCTATTCCTCTACCTTGCGCGAAAGCCCAACTACCTACGGCGGCTTCTCGCTCTTTCTTTCTAGACCATTTCCGTTCTCATTCCCATGCCATCGCAGTATACACCGATGGTTCAAAGTCATCTTACGGCGTCGGATTCGCAGCAGTGTTTCCGGACAGTGTCGTACGAGGGCATTATTACCCTCGGCTAGCATATTTACGGCTGAATTGTATGCCATTCTTGTGGCACTTATCCGTATTGCATCTATGCCTGTGTCACCATTTGTAGTCGTTTCAGACTCCCTTAGTGCTTTACAGGCTATCCGTAAAATTGATACACCTCACCCCCTAGTTCTTCGTATCCACCTTTGGTTACGCTGTATCTTTAGCAAGCATAAAGATATTGTCTTTTGTTGGGTCCCTGGTCATGTTGACGTACAGGGCAATGAACAGGCAGACACTGCTGCGTGGTCAGCAGTACGTGACCTTCCAGTTTCATATAGAGGTGTTTCTTTCACGGACTATTTCTCGGTCATTGCTACCCACCTTCGCACCCGTTGGCAACAACGCTGGTCTGACCTGCTGAATAACAAACTTCATTCTATTAAACCGGTTATAGGTTTCTGGCCTTCTTCTTGTCACCAATGTCGAGGTTGGGAGACTACACTCTCCCGTCTTCGCATCGGCCACACTTGTCTTACTCACGGGTATCTCATGGAGAGGCTCCCTGCCCCTCTCTGTGAGCATTGTCAGGTTCCAGTGTCTGTTGGACTGCCCACTCTATCAACGAGCACGCAGAATTTACCTCCAACGGCGTCTTCGCTCTGCGGCCCTTTCTTTACCTTCCCTTCTTGCAGATGGACCCTCCTTTAATCCTGACTCTCTCGTTGACTTTTTGACAAACTGACTTACTACACAAACTCTGAAGATTATGCCTCTAGCACCTCCCTCAGTCCCTTCTACCTTGATCTCTTGCTACCCTCTATCCCTGCACTATCCACCATCCTGCTGCACTCTATACCCTACTAATCATCCATCTCCCTCTTACAACCCATTCTCCCTGCATCCTGCAATAACCTGCAGCGCTGTATAACCCTTGTGGTTTAGCGCTTCTATGTGATTATAATAATAATGTACTAACTAAACCCAATGAACCTCCTCCAAATCTCTGTAATAGTGCCCTTCAAGGGAAATGCCTGGATACTGATGAAGAGCTCATGATTCAAAGAATTGATCTTATGTGATTGCCTTCCATTTTCCAGAACACTATGAACCCATGACATAAATAAATTAAAACTGAAACAGAAAATGAACTACCATAAATAACTCGGCTATAGGATCAAACATAGCCAGCAAAATTCCATCCCCCCCTGCTAAGTTAAAGATTACTTCACTGATAAGTTTTCTATACCTATCCCAAGTAATTTTACAGAAGTTGCTTCACTAATAAATTTGCTAAAAGCAAAACAAAAAAGAAAGCTATTATATCATCACTTGTATATACAAAAGCTGCTTATTTGCTATCACCAACTACTACAACACTGCTCAATAAATCACTAGAAGCCAAAACTTTCCTACCATACTTAAACCAGCAAATGTTACACCAATCTGCAGAAGTGGTGACTCAAAAGAAATTAATGCTATAATTACTGGCCAATTTCTAACTTGTCATTATTATATAAATCTTTGGAAAAATAATAGATAAATAAGTAATACTGTACATAAATGTATTACTTTTGTTATTAAAGTACAATTCCAAGTGGTGAGGAGGGGTTGTTGAGGTGGTTTGGGCACTTCAAGAGGATGCAGCAAAATAGGATGACTAAGAGAGTGCATAAATCTAGGTGGAGGGAAGGACAGACAGACAGGCTGTCCCAGGAAGGGTTGGAGATTTTGAATGCTAGGGACTTGAACATCCAATAGGCCTGTGTGAGCACATTTGACCTTAGTGAATGCGGGCAAGTGGTTTTTGTAACCTGACGTGCTGTTGAAGTGTGAGTAAGGTAATATGAAAGAATTTAGGAAATCCAGTTAGCTGGATTCAAGTCCTGGAAGGAGGAATTACAGTGCCTACATTCTAAAGGAGTGAGGATGTTGCGGTTTGCAGGGCCATCAGAACTGTGATGTCAGCAT
The DNA here is from genome assembly GCA_009830355.1 of Cherax destructor. Taxonomy (NCBI): domain Eukaryota; kingdom Metazoa; phylum Arthropoda; class Malacostraca; order Decapoda; family Parastacidae; genus Cherax; species Cherax destructor. The sequence goes on along the minus strand of WNWK01042589.1, from coordinate 4,598 downwards.
GCTTCTGGCAACACAGCGATTAAATGAACAATGATGAGTGAATGAATGATGATGATGGGTTATGCTGTTTGCTCATCACTTGTCACCATTGTATGCCTATAGTAATATATTAATGGGGTCTGTGTGGGCCCTGTGGTTTAGCGCTTCTATTTGATTATAATAATAATGGGGTCTGTAAAAAATACTTTTCATATATTTATATCATGGATCAAATTGTAGTTGTATCATAATTATATCAAAACTAATCAACTGAACTCTAAACACATCCATTGTAACTTTATGTAAGTTTCTAAGAAATAATGATTTTCACTATAATTTTCATCTGCATATAGGTATGCAAAACATTTGTAAAAAAAAAAATTAACACAAATAAATGTTTTTCATAATATGTAAATAGTTTAATATGCTAGGACTAGAATTAAGTAGTACTGTATGTAGGCTTTAGGAATAGCTTGCCCAAAATTATTTGCATAATAATTTGTATTCTTTTAAACATACAATTTTTATTGCATCAGATTGTGTTTATATTTTAATTGTATCAAAGTTGTAACCTGATGAACTACAGATTCACCATTGTAACTTCAATGTATCTTAAGAAATACAAATTTTCATCATCATTTTTAAAATCGTAATAATGATTCCTTTGCTCATCAGCATATAAATTTTGATTCCTTTTTGCACTCAACCTGTAAAACTTGCATCTCTCTGCTTACTAAAACATGGGAACTATAGTAGAATATTAATAGGATAAACCCAAATAAGTAAAACCAAATATTGTATTAACCAGTAAATATACAGTGGAATGTCGGTTGTTGAACGGACCAGTTGTTGAGCAAATTGGTTTTCGAACAAGGAATTCGGTCCTGATTTTCGTACATGGTCTTGGTTGTTGATTGACAACGCTAGAATCATGTGATCACCAGACAGAGTCCACAGCGTGGGTCTCAGTCAGTATAGTATAGTGACTAACAAGCGTGCTGTAAACATCTCTTGAGCTCTTGCTGTGCATCTTGTGAAGGTAATGAAACAAAAGTACGAAATTTGATAGAAATCTTTTGGAATTACACTATTGCAAAGTTAGTGGTCTCGGTGATATTTACGCATTGGTGATATCGCCCACTTTGAGCCTTATTTTGGGCCAATTCCATTGTTCCAGCCGACCAAACTCATAGCTATTTCGCTAGAACTCCTTTTATTCTATCGATTGAGCACAAAAAAATGCCCATTTACTTATTTCAACTACCCAATAAATTTATCTGAAATTACTAATTTGGCCAATTTCACACAAAATTCAAGAAAGGCCAATTTCAAAACAGGGTCCAGCATAAACAATGCAGACATTCCTGGCACTAAAATAAATTTTCTCTGTTCATTAGTCATGTCTCAGGCCCCTCTTATATTACGCTTGCTTTTCATTTTGAATTTTTATTCACACAAAAAAGAGATTTACTGTTATTCAGACTACTGCATAATTGTATGAATAATATCAGCACATTCATGAATGCACATTAGACCCACCAGTTGACGTCTATTGGATGCATGAACCTCGGCAAAATCGAACATTTTTGCTACTTTGAGCTCAATTTGAAGCTACTTTTAATCTTTAAACCATTGAAAATCATCTCTTTTTCTGTAATATATCTTCTATTCTATCAAATGAGACCAAGAAAACGAGAATAAAACGATAAATACCATACGAAAATACGCTGCAAAGTCTCAATTTTAACCCTCTGACTGTTTCGGTCGTATATATACGTCTTACGAGCCACTGTTTTGGACGTATATACAGTGGACCCCCGCCTAACGAGCACCTCGGAAATCGTACAATTATGTAAGTACAGTGGACCATTTCAACCGATCGACATTTAGTAATATAATATTTAATCTTTGGAAAGTATTTGGGTCTAAATGACTAACCTAGTATTTCAAGCTATCGTCGGTAAGGCATGGCAGACTTCAGGAGTGAAGTTTTGACTCGGTCCTGTACAGTGGTCCAGATGAACTCCAAGCTGGTCACGGAAAGTCACGTAGGTAGTCTATTTCAGACCCCAAAATACACTTCCACAAGCACTTACAATATTATACTTACATAATTGTACGATTTCCAGGGTGTACGTAACTCGGGGGACCACTGTATAATATTGTAAGTGCTTGTGGTAGTGTATTTTTGGGGTCTAAAATAGACTAACCTACGTGACATTATTTCTTAAGGAAGTAAATTCGTTCGGTAATGGCACTTGAGCAGGCTTCTGGAATGAATTTTGCTCATTAGGCGGGGGTCCACTGTATACTCAAAAATTCTAGCGGCTTCAAATCAAGCGGGAGAAAGCTGGTAGGCCCACATATGAGAGAATGGGTCTGTGTGGTCAGTGTGCGCTGTATAAAAAAATCCTGCAGCACGCAGTGCATAATGCGAAAAAAAAACTGACCGTGTTTTTGGATTAAAACGCCGACTTTGAGGTGTATTTATGTATAGTATTTATGGTTGTATTTTCTTTTTCGTGGTCTCATTTGATAGAATGGAAAACATATTACAGAAATAGAGATGATTTTGATTAGTTTCATGATGAAAACGACCTTGAAATTGAGCTCAAAGTAGCAGAAATGTTCGATTTTCGCCAATGTTCAAGAGTAAACAAATCACGCCACGCGTCCAATACATGTCAACTGGTGAGTCTAATATTCTTACACAAGTGCACTGATATTATTTATACCATTTTTACAATAATGCAGTAGTCTGCATAACAGTAAATCTTCTATTTTTTGTGAATAAAAAATCAAAATAGAAAGCAAGAGTAATGTAAGAGGGGCCTAAAGACGTGACTAATGAACAGAGAAAATCTTATTTTAGTGCCAGGAATGTCTGCATTGTTTATTCTGGACCCTATTTTGAAATTAACATTTTATTTTGCATGAAATTGGCCAAATTGCCAATTTCTGACCACTTTATTGGGTAGTTGAAATCGGAAAATTGGTGGTTTCTTGTACACAATTGATAGAACAAATCGAGTTCTAAAGAAATAGCTATGAGTTTGGTCGACTGGAACAATGGAATTGGCCGAAGGGCTCAATGTCGGCGAAATCGCCGATGCGTATGTATCGCCGAGATCACTAACTTCACGAAAGTGGAATTCCGTAAGTTTTCTATCAAATTTCGTACTTTTGGTGTCATTACCATCGGGAAAAGATTCTATATCATTTCACAAGAAAAAATAATTATTTTTTCGAATATTTTGCGACACACCAGGAGACACTTCATGATTTGGGGTTGTGACAGTCAAAGGGTTAAACCAAAAACATGGTTGCAGGTTTTTTTCTCATGCACTGTGTGCTGCAGGATTTTTTTTATACTGCACACACTGACCATGCAGACCCATTCTCTCACATGTAGGCCTACCAACTTTCTCCTGCAAGATTTTAAACTGCTAGAATTTTGCCATTAGCTCTCCTCTGTTAAATTTTAATTTACTGTACAGTATTTCAGTTAAATTTTCATTCAGTATTCATTTTTACAGTTTCCATATGCTGTATAATTTTATACATTGTTTTATGTAGTAGTTAGTACATTATTATTAATAAATTATTACAGTCTCTCCTCACTTAACGATGGAGATAGGGACCCAAGACACCGTCGGTAAGCGAATTCGTCGCTAAACGAGGAGCATACTATACAGGTCTCCCTCCACATTTGTCCAATCTCTTTTTAAAGCTACCCAAGGTCCTATCGAAGCTAGAACCTTGGGTAGTTTCAAATTTAGGTTGAATAAATACATGAGTGAGAGGGGTTGGATTTGAGTGGGACTTGCATGTGAGTAAATAGAATTATCAAAGCTTATTGCTTGGGTAGCATTTATTCTGTTAGTGGGTTGGATTTGTGAAGGACCTGCCAAGTATAGGCCAACAGGCCTACTGCAGTGTTCCTCCTTTCTTATAAGAAAGAAGGAACACTGCAGCAGGCCTGTTGGCCCATACTAGGCAGGTCCTTCACAATCCATCCCACTAGCAGAATATTTGCCCACCCCAATTTTCAATGCTACCCAAGCAATAAGCTTTGATAATTCTATTTATTAACTACCTTGGGTAGTTTAAATTTTGGGTTGGATAAATACATGAGTGAGAGGGGTTGGATTTGAGTGGGACTTGTATGTGAGTAAATAGAATTATCAAAGCTTATTACTTAAGAACATAAGAAAGGAGGAACACTGCAGCAGGCCTGTTGGCCCATACTAGGCAGGTCCTTCACATTCCATCCCACTAACAGAATATTTGTTCAACCCAATCTTCAATGATTCCCACTCAAATCCAACCCCTCTCACTCATGAATTTATCCAACCTAAATTTGAAACTACCCAAGTTTCAAATGTCTATGGTTCTCTGTGGACTGAACCACTTTTGCTCTGTGAAGTGAACCAAGATGCTGTCCATTGAGCAACTTTACCAGCAGCTTAAGGAGGAATTGAGGGTGGCGAAGCTCGAGATTCGGTGATTGACGGAGGAAAACAAGAGGATTCGTAGTAGTCCTCCTGTTGTGAGTCCTCAGGTCAATAAGGGAACCTGGGCAGTGGCCGGACTTCATGGAACGATGTTGAAGATCAAGA
>WNWK01042588.1:0-15913 GCA_009830355.1 Cherax destructor | reverse complement strand
AGGTGGATTATATTATCAGTATTAAAAGAAACTTTGTTCACATTACAATGTTTTTAACTTATTCTATCAAAATTAAGCTCTGTTTGTACATTGATGTGAATACACACACATTAAAGCTTATACATCATCCATCCCGGCTTTAAGAAACAGCTCGATTTATGACTGTAAACACTCACAAATGGCACTGCTTGAACAAGTTTAATCACTGTTTGAACAAGCTTAATCACTGTTTGAACAAGCTTAATCACTGTTTGAACAAGCTTAATCACTGTTTGAACAAGATTAATCAGTGAAATTCTCACATAATTATTTCACCATATCTCGTTTTTCTGTCTTAATTCCCTAATGACTACTGGATATTTCCCAGTAAATTGTGATTTATGTCCAAGAAAAAGTTTAAACCCATATTTATTCTGCTGTCTTGACATAAATTTTGTGTTTGACAAATTATGTGGGTGAATTTCACAGGTACAATCCTGAATTAATATTTCATACACATTACTATGGAGAAGTCTGGCACATTTAAAACAGATTACAAGTATTGTTATAGATGTACGTCGGATACATGTTGATCTTTAACAATAATTAGTCACCATATTACTGCTCCATCGATGCCCACCTCATCTCACCAACTCACACATCGGGATCTCAATTTATGTGAATATATAATTCTTGAATATTAATTAATACAAGAATTTCAAGCTAGTAACACTGGCTGTATTAAATTTGGTTGTGGACTGTGTATATTACTGAAAAGTTATATTGGGCTTGACAAATTTTATATAATTTGTTAGTATCTTATTATTTATTTAACACGATACCAATAATTATAACATAAGTGTATACCTGGAGTGTACATACAATTAAAAGACACTTACCCAATTATTCTTTGGGTGTTTCTGGCTCTTCGGCTAATCTCTTTATTTTTCTGGGTTCTTTGTCTTCTGTACTTTTTCCATTTTCTAGTGCACTTAATTTTTGCCTCCCTACACCTTAGGGTGAACCAAGGACTCGTTCTGGTCTTCCCATTATTTCTGTTTCCCTTGGGAACAAACCTTTCCTCAGCCTCCTTGCATTTTGTTGTCACATATTCCATCATTTCTTTTACTGCATTTCCTGTCAATTCTCTCTCCCAATGAACGTCTTGTAGGAAGTTCCTCATGCCTGAGTAGTCCTCCCTTCTGTAGTTTCCTTTTTCCCGTAATATTCCTGCTCCCCTCTCCACTTGTAGCTCAACTATATAATAAAAACACAGAACCACATGATTACTAGCTCCAAGGGGCCTTTCGTACGTGATATTCTCGATGTCCGAACTACTCAAGGTGAATACTAGGTCCAGTCTTGTTGGATTATCCTCTCCTCTCTTTCTGGTAGAGTCTCTAACATGTTGGTGCATGAGGTTTTCCAGTACCACATCCATCATCTTGGCTCTCCATGATTCAGGACCCCCATTTGGCTCAAGATTTTTCCAATCAATCTCCTTGTGTGTGTGTGTGTGTGTGTGTGTGTGTGTGTGTGTGTGTGTGTGTGTGTGTGTGTGTGTGTGTGTGTGTGTGTGTACTCACCTAATTAAACTCACCTAATTGTGGTTGCAGGGGTCGAGACTCAGCTCCTGGCCCCGCCTCTTCACTGTCTGCTACTGGGTCTCTGCTCTCCCTGCTCCATGAGCTTTATCATACCTCGTCTTAAAACTATGTATGGTTCCTGCCTCCACTATATCTTTCTCTAGACTATTCCACTTCCTGACTACTCTGTGGCTGAAGAAATGCTTCCTAACATCCCTTTGACTCATCTGAGTCTTCAGCTTTCAGTTGTGTCCCCTTGTTTCTGTGTTCCCTCTCTGGAACATCCTGTCACTGTCTACCTTGTCGATTCCCCGCAGTATTTTGTATGTCGTTATCATGTCTCCTCTTACCCTTCTTTCCTCCAGTGTTGTTAGTCCTATTTCCCTCAACCTTTCTTCATAGGACAGACCCCTGAGTTGTGGAACTAACCTTGTCGCAAACCTTTTGTGGAGGATGAGCTCTTTCCTACGATATAATAGACTGTTAAACTTAGCTTATTGATGAATCCAAGAAGTCGCAGCCATCCCCGACTCCTGCAGAGGAACATCTATGGCTTCACTCTCCACAGGGCTGTAAGATAAACATCAAGCTGTGAGTTATTGCCCAAAAGGAGCATATGCCCATATTTCTGGTTGACGCATCACAGAACACATGTAATGTGTACTTGTTTCCCTCTTGACCTATTTGTCTGGGAAATTTAATTTGATGAAGTTGTTTAAACTCCTTGGATATTTCATCCCATTCTTGACTCATTTCTTGAGGCAAGTTCTCATCCCAACCTATTTTGAGCTTCCATGCATCTTGCACAAGCATTTTACCTTTATGGTAATTGGTGAGACGAGTCCTAGAGGATCAAAACATTGTGATACTCTCTGACAGTAAACTACGTTTAGTGAGTGTACTGCTTGATTTATTGGTTATCCTTTGAGACTCAAAGTGTCTTCCTGTGTATTCCAATCAAGTCCAAGCATGTTGTTGCATTCAGGAATTTCAGCTTCAGGGAAATCTTCTTTGATAAGTTCCTTAATTGATTTGAATTAGTATTCCACATCCTTAGAGGCATATTTGCTTCTTTCATCTCCTTGTTAGCTTTCTATATAAGGATTTCAAATCTTCCTCTTTATTCACAGTACCTTGAAGATTGTCCACATAGAAACTTTTCTTTAAGATTTCTTTGAAGGGACTTTCAGATTTCTTCAAATGTGTATTAAGAGTAGCTTCTAGTAAGAATGGAGAGGATGTTGCATCAAATAATACTGACTTGAAACGATAAGTTTTCACAGGACTTTGAGGATCATGTGGATTTTCTGGCCACAAGAATCGAGTATAATCTCTATCTATTTCTTGTAGTCCTACTCTTAAGAAAGCTTTGGAAATATCAGCCGTGTAGGCATATGGATTTGTGCGAAATTTCATAAGCACGTCTCCAAGCTTCTCAGTTAGTGAGGGTCCGGTCATCAGACAGTCATTAAGGCTTGCTACATCTTTATTTGCACGTGTGCTGCAATTGTATACAACACGTAGTAGAGTGGTTTCAGAAATTTTCCTGACTCCGTGGTGCGGTAGATAATGAGCATCTTTCTTCAACTTATCTTCGACTATTTCCTCAATGAATTTATTGTCTAACTGTTCTTGTATGATATTATCATAGACAGTCAGCAGCTCTGGATTCTTCCTGAGCTCATGTATTTGTGCTTTCATTTGTCCGAAAGCCATGCGATAATTGCTAGGTAGATGTGGTGGATTTAATTTCCATGGTAACCTAACCCAATACTGTCCATCTTCATATTTGACAGTGTTCAAATATTGGTTATAAGTCTCAGACTCCTGTGGGCTTGGTTTATTTACATCTAAACCTATCGCATCTAAATCCCACAACTTATCAACTGGTTCATTCATTTCTTCCAGTAATGATAATTTTTGTTGTGGTACATGATCAGCATTTATTCTTGTAACTAGTACATTTTCTACTGAATCAATTTCAGCTTCTTTCCCGTTTTGAGAGGGAAATGGACCACATATCATATGGCCTCCAGCTGTTTTCAGCAAGTGAACATCATGTTTACTTACTATATTTTCCACAAAACAGTGATAGTAATCACTTCCAATGATTAAATCAATTGGACTAATTGTGTCCGTCTGTATATCAGGACAGGCTAACTTGACCTTGGCTGCTTTCAGTGCTGCAACTGTATCTCTTAATCCCCGGATCTGCACTGACTTAGGCAAACATCAACTACCACAGCTTCTACTGTCTTTTCCTGTTTCCTAGACCAACAGTGAATCTGGCTAGGTCATATTTCTGCTTACCAGAACTTTGGAAAATCCAGCTATTTCTAACTGTATTTTGGCATGGGGTTGTTTATTCAGTTTTTGCAACACTGTTCGTCTTATGAAAGACCTTGTGATCCTTGATCAAATAGTGTTAGCACATTGGTTTTGTGTAATTTATGTGATAACTCTACTGAGCTATTGGGAGAGCAGTCGATTTAGACTTATCTCTCACATTTAATGCTTTCTGTTTGTTGACTTCCTGACTCTGTGGAAGTCGGTTGTTCAGCATAAGTGCTTGGGCATAATGCTATATGATGCATTCCCTTGCATTTAAAACACTTCTTCAGTGAGCATTTACCTCCTTGTGTTCACCTAAACACTTATGCACCTTTTCAGCTGTTGAGCACGTTGTTTCCGTGCCTCCAGTGTTGTGTATTGAATGCAATACTGTGCCCAATGTGTTCCATCACACAGTACACATTTTGGAGTACGTTTATGTGTGACAGTCTGTTTACTGTCTGTTGTGTTCACAGCTTGATAAGTGTCTACATGGGATTTCCCATTATGTGTTTAGTGGAGTAGGTACATTTCTTGTACTGAGTTGAAGGTTTATTATCCACAACAGGATTAGTGGATTTCTCATCTTGTCTCGTTGCTTGCATGCATGAGACTATTGTTTGTAAACCATTGCTAATTTCTTCACAAGTGAAATAGCGTTTATTGAACATAATATTTAAACGTTCAATGGTTTGTGTTGACAGTTTATCTTGTATAATACCACTGATAAACCAATCACATTGCCTTAGATCATATTTAACTCCTAGAGTTCTAAGACTATTGTCTAATGTGATTCTAAATGACTGTAAGTCTGAAAGACAATGTTTGGGTGGTTTCAGGCTTGATATTAAGACTGCATGTCTAACCCTGGCTTTGTCAGCATCAAGATAATTGTTTGCTAAGACACGTAAGGCTAGAGCATAATTGCCTTTGACCACCGGAAATGATTTAATCAGTTCATAGGGTTCCCCTTTTCACGAGATATCTGAGATAATTGAACTTAGCTATCTCATCTATGTCAGTACGTGAATTCACTAAAGAATTAAACCACTAATGAACTCTTCATAATCATTACCTTCAAAAATAGGCATAGCCAATTTGGGAAGACTTGGTAAGCCTATACCAGGTGTGGCAGGTGTGACAGGTGTTGGGACAGGTGTCTGACCACTAATTACAGTAGGTTTTTGTGACAAGGTTTTGCAGCAGATAGCCTGTATTCCTGTCCACCTTAATTGTTCTCCACTAAAGGCATCCAAGACACTTTTAATTTCTTCCTCTGTCGGGTTAGAATCTAGAAATTCCTTTTCGTAAATCTCGTAGCCTGAATTAATGATTTCCAGACGTTTATTAAATAATTGAAATTTAATTTCCAACTGATCATAGTCTATATTTGTGTCTTGGGTTAAACCTATACAGACTGAAATTAATTGCTCCAATTGAGTAATTTTCGTCTGTAATGTGTTGAATTTTGTGGTTAATGACGACATTTTGCTAATATAATGACTAACAGCACACTTAGAGTGTTTAAAAACTCCAGCTGAGTTTGTTTTGACTGCGTCAGCACACTACTGACCCACTAACCGTGTCTTTCAAGGTCAGTGGCCTTGAAGTGCAGAGTACATATGGACGAAACAACACGCGGTTTGTTTATGTCCTGAATTGCTGTCTCAGCTTTGACGTCACTTCACACATTATATATTTCACTGTATACACATTACACATATATATTCAATGTTTATATACATACATATGTCACTGTTACAATGTTAATTATTATGAAAGTTTAAACTTAATATCACTTCCTATATTATATAAGAGACAAACATAATACACAGTTTCTTCTCTTAATTTGTGTCTATAAACATTATAAACACTGTGTGTATATATAAACTGTTTATACTATACACATTCACAGGCCAGCTGTACGCCAGTCAATCTGCTTCTCGCTGAGTTAGGCAAAATTGAAGTGTTGAGTGGGGTGATCCCCCAGTACTGTCCCCCAACCTTGGGTAACCCGACTACCGTTTTCTTCCTGGGTGTCGGGTGAGCGCCTGCCGGCTCTCGTTTTCTATGCCTCGCGAGAGCTTCCCATACTCTTTGATTGAGAGTAGGGACTCATATATTCTGGTTTCTTTTGTAAAAACACTAGTTTTACAGCTTTTCTCGAAGGACCTTCGATCGTTGACACTTATACACTGGAGTATAAATCTTTGGACCACCATGTGGCCACTCTCCTGGTTCGAATACGATCAACTTTCGATTCGTAAGGACCAAAACTTCCGGTTCGTAATGACCGAAACTTCCGGTTCGTAATGACCACTACTTCCGGTTCGTAAGGACCAATATGTGGAGGATGAGCTCTTTCCTACGATATAATAGACTGTTAAACTTAGCTTATTGATGAATCCAAGAAGTCGCAGCCATCCCCGACTCCTGCAGAGTAACATCTATGGCTTCACTCTCCACAGGGCTGTAAGATAAACATCAAGCTGTGAGTTATTGCCCCAAAGGAGCATATGCCCATATTTCAGTCTTGAATGGACTGAAAGGCGATGTACTCACGTGGTTGGACTTAAAAGTCCACGCATAACCGCCGTCAATAGGTAAATTTTGATGTTCTTGACTACAAGAACTGCACAGTCCCCTGTTTGACAAGAAAACAAAACATACCTTGCTCGTGTAACTTTGAGCGATGGTGTTGGCTCCACCATATACGGCGGAAATGCTGTCTTGATTGTAGAATGCCGCTGAAGAATCACCGTCTTGTTTCGATGGAATTCACTTGCGATTGTCTCTACGTTTGTCTTTTTGCAGTAAGAAGCTGCGCACACTTCTGAATATACTGCGATGTTGATGTTATTCACTAAACGCGCTGGAACAGAGTTCTTATCTTATTTCCCGACGTTAGTGGAGATTAAATTAAAATAACGGACGCGTACGACTAATGTCTATGTTGATTTACGTCGCCTCACGCCGCATGACCCCTAGAGTCGTATGACCTCTACGGAGCCTGTATTCAATCTGAGCCCTCGTGCTGCCTTGTGCAGCCTCGTGCCTCGTGCAGCCACGAGGTGCCTAGTGGTGCTGTGGTCAGCACAATTTGTGACACACTGTAATCAGTACATCTGGCTTGAATTAAATTGTTTTTCTCAGTCAGACGCGCCTCCTCTGGCCCTTTCCTAAGGGAGGAAAGGGTGAGGGCCCTTAAAAAGGGTAGTAAGGGCGCATACCCCCCTCCTTTGGAGAATTTTCTCCACACTTTTGCACTTTCTCTAGTTTATTTACGTTCTTGACCAGGTGTGGGTTCCAGACTGGTGCTGCATATTCTAGTATTCTAGTATGTGTGTGTGTGTGTGTGTTTAGGCATGACATTCGCAGTGCACTGTGTCTTGAATGATTCCTTACTTGGGAGTCGAAATGTCATTCCTGGTTTGCCAGGCGCCCATATGCTGTAGTAATTATTTGGTTGATGTGCGCCTTAGGAGATATGCTCGGTATTATACTGACCCCAAGATCCTTTTCCTTGAGTGAGGTTTGCAGTCTCTGACCCCCTAGTGTATACTCCATCTGCAGTCTTCTTTGCCCTTCCCCAATCTTCATGACTTTGCACTTGGTGGGGCTAAACTCCAGGAGGCAGTTGTTAGACAAGGCCTGCAGCCTGTCCAGATTCCTTGGGGGTCCTACCTGATCCTCGTCTGCTTGAGGTCTCCGCCTTAACTTCACATCGTCTGCAAACAGGGACATCTCTGAATCTAATCCCTCCTCATGTCATTCACATATACCAGAAACAGCACTGGCCCTATAAATGACCCTTAAAGAACCCCGCTCGTTACATACGCCCACTCTGACATCTCGTCACGTACCATTACTTGTTTCCTTCCTGTCAGGCATTTCCTGATGCTCTGGAGTTCCTTTCCTGTTGTTCCTGCTTGCTCCTCTAGCTTTTGCACTAATGTCTTGGGCGGAACTATGTCAAAAGCCTTCTTACTTTCCAAGCACATAGAGTCTACCCACCAGTCTGTCTCCTGTCTTACTTCTGATATCTTGTCATAAAACTTCAGTAGGTTTGTGACTTAGGATTTTCCCTCCCTGAAACCGTGCTGGTTATTATTTAAGCTCATTTCTTTCTAGGTGCTTCACCAGCCTTCTCCAGGTAATCTTCTCAGTGTCAGTGACACTGGTCTGTAGGTTATGCTGCCTGTCCGTCTCCTTGAAAACTGTGACTACATTTGCTGTGTCATCCACACCTAAGGTAGTTGTTCCGTTTCGATAGCTGCATTTAAGATTGTTGTTACTGGCATGCACAGTCCCTCCGCTCTCTCTCTCTCTCAGGACCCATGGAGAGATGTCCGCTCCCACCGCCTTTGAGGTATTTAGTTCAATTAGCAACCTCTTCACCTCCTCCTCGGTTGTGTGTAATGTGTCCATCCCTTGTTGGTGTACCCTGCCATCCCAGTTTGCTGGAAGCCTTTCTTTCCCCACCAAAAATACCTCCCTAAATCTCGTATTAGGCTCCTCACATACTTTTTTATCAATTTTTGTGATCACCCTTCCTTCATCAATCTGATTACCTGGTCTTTTAATGTTGTTTCCTTCCTGATGTGGCTGTACAACAACTTCTGGTCAGATTTTGCTTTCGATGCTTTGACATTCTCATATTGCTGCTGGGACTCTCTCCTTGTCAATGCATATTTGTTTCTGGCTCTTCGGCTCGTCTCCTTATTTTCATGAATCCTGTTTCTTTTATATATTTTCCATGCTCTATCACACCTAGCTTTGGCGTCTCTACGCCTTCGGGTGAAGCAAGGGCTCGTTTTGGTCTTCCTGTTCTTTTTGTTGCCCATTTTTACGAACTACGCCTCTACCTCCTTGCACTTAGTGGTCAAGTGATCAATCATTTCATTTACTGTCTTTCTGTCCAGTTCTCTACTCCAATGCACCTCGTGGATGAATTACCTCATGGTTGTGTTGTCCCCTCTTTTGTAGTTTGGCTTCTCTCCTTGTGCTGTTTCACTTTCCACTGTTAATTAACTCTGCAGTGTAGTCGAAGCTCAGAACTCCATGATAATTAGCTCTGAGGCCTTTTGTATGTGATAATCCTAATGTCTGAATTGCTCAAGGTGAATACTATGTCCAGCATTGCTAGTTCATCCACTCCTCTCTCTCGCCTCTCTGATAGTGTTCCTACTCTTCCATGTGGCTCCAGGATTTACCAATCAGTCTTCTTGTGATTGAAATCACCCACAACTAGTAACCTTGCCCTACCTTATCTGGAGTTTTCCGGGAGAGGTTTTCGGGGTCAACGCCCCCGCGGCTCGGTCTGAGACCAGGCATCGTGGTAGATCGGGGTCTGATCAACCAGGCTGTTACTGCTGGCCGCACGCAAAACTGACGTACTAACCACAGCCCAGTTGGTCAGGTACTGACTATAGGTGCCTGTCCAGTGCCTTCTTGAAGACAGCCAGGGGTCTATTGGTAATCTCCCTTATGTATACTGGGAGGCAGTTGAACAGTCTTGGGCCCCGAACACTTATTGTGTTTTCTCTCAGTGTACTAGTGGCGCCCCTGCTTTTCATTGGGGAAATGTTGCATCTTCTGCCGAGTCTTTTGCTTTCATAGGGAATGATTTTCGTGTACAAGTTTGGTACTAATCCTATTAGAATTTTCCAAGTGTATATTATCATGTATCTCTCTCGCCTGCGCTCCAGGGAATACAGATCAAGGGCCTTCAACCGTTCCCAGTAATTTAGGTGCCTTATCGTACTTATGTGTGCAGTGAAAGTTCTTTGTACATCTCTAGGTCAGTAATTTCGCCTGCCTTGAAGGGGGCAGTAGTATTCCAGATTAGAAAGAACAAGCGTTTTTAAGAGAATCATCATGGGCCTGGCGTCAATAGTTTTGAAGGTTCTCATTATCCATCCTATCATTTTCTTAGCAGATGCAGTTGATACATTGTTGTGGTCTTTGAAGGCGAGATCCTCTGACATTCATACTCCCAAGTTCTTCAAATTACTTTTTCGCTCTATTGTATGGTTAGAATTTGTCTTATACCCTGACACAGTTTTAATTTCCTCAAGTTTTCCATATCTGAGAAGTTGAAATTTCTCTTCATTGAACTTCATATTGTTTTGAGTGGCCTATTTGAAGATTTGGTTTATATCCGCTTAGACATAAACCAAATCGATGGAGGTCCCTGTTATGGCAATCCGGGTGTCATCCGCAAAAGAAGACATGGACTTACATCTCTGCCTATGTCAGATATGAGGATGAGGAGTAGAATGGGAGCGAGTACTGTGCCTTGTGCAACAGAGCTTTTCACCGTAGTTGCCTCAGATTTTACTGTTTACTATTACTCTTTGTATTCTATTTGTCAGGAAGTTATAGATCTATCTACCAACTTTTCCTGTTATTCCTTTATCACGCATTTTGTGCCCTATTACATCACGGTCACAGTTGTCGAAAGCTTTTGCAAAGTCTTTGTTTACTATGTATACATGTATACGTTATGGGTCCTTCTGGCCACCTTATCTAGTATGTCCATCATTGCTCTGTTGCTCTCATCATTCTTTTGTCTTGACCTCCTGCTATTCTGTGGCGGGTTGTACATCACTGCAATCGCCACCTTTCGATCCCCAGTCTGAAGTGTTTTAATGAAGTGCCCTTGCTTCCTTCTGTCCATTCTTTCCACTTTTCAATACCCTACTGGTTTCAATGAGCAGTGAACCTCTCTCCTCACCCCGTGTTCCTTCTATCTTTGCTCAGGATCTGATATTTAGATCGGAAAGATCGCATCTATTATCTGCCCTGTGAGCTTTGTTTGTGTGAGAACTATAATGTTTGGGGATGCCTTCATGATTCTTTCGTGCCACTCATCACTTTTATGTACTCACCTAGTTGTACTCACCTAGTGTGGTTACAGGGTCAAGCTCATAGCTCCTGGCCCTGCCTCTTCACTGGCTGCTACTGAGTCACTCTCCTGCGCTATGTGCTTTATCATACCTCTTCTTAAAGCTATGAATGATCCTGCATCCACTACATCGCTTCCCAAACTATTCAACTTCCCGACCACTCTGTGAATGAAGAAATACTTCTAACATCCCTGTGATTCATCTGAGTCTTCAACTTCCAACTGTGTCCCCATGTTGCTGTGTCAGATCTTTGGAACATTCTGTCTCTGTCCACCTTGTCAATTCCTCTCAGTATTTTATATATCGTTATCATGTCCCCTATCTCTCCTGTCCTCCAATGTCGTCAGGTCGATTTCTCTTAACCTCTCCTCGTAGGACATACCCCTTAGCTCCGGGATTAGTCTTGTTGCAAATCTTGCACTTTCTCAGCTTCTTTACGTGCTTGGTTAGGTGTGGGTTCCAAAATGGTGCTGCATACTCTAATATGTGCCTAACCTCACAGTGTACAGGGTCCTGAACGATTCTTTATTAAGATGTCGGAATGCTGTTCATAGGTTTGTAGGGCCCATATGCTGCCTCAGTTATTTGGTTGATGCAGCTCAGAGATGTGCCTGGTGTTATACTCACACCGAGATCTTTTCCTTAACTGAGGTTTGTAGTCTCTGTCCCCTAGACTGTACTCAGTCTGCGGTCTCTTTGCCCTTCCATAATCTTCTATGACTGCACTTGGTGGGGTTGAACTCCAGGAGCTAATTGCTGACCAGGTTTGCAGCCCGTCCAGATTCCTTGTAGTTCTGCCTGGTCCTCGTCCGATTGAATTTCTCATCAACTTCACATCTCATCAGGGACACTTCGAGTCTATTCCTTCCGTCATGTCGTTCACAATACCAGAAACAGCACCGGTCCTAGGACTGACCTCTGTGGAACCCCACTCGTCACCGGCGCCCACTCTGACACCTCGCCACGCACCATGACTCGCTGCTGTTTTCCTGACAGGTATTCCTGATCCATTAAAGTGCCTTCCTGTTACCCCTGCCTGGTCTTCCAGCTTCTGCACTAATCTCTTGTGTGGAACTGTGTCAAACGCCTTCTTACAGTCCAAGAATATGCAATCTACCCACCCTCTCTCTCTTGTCTTACTGCTGTCACCCTGTCGTAGAACTCCAGTAGGTTTGTGACACAGGATTTCCTGTCCCTGAAACCGTGTTGGCCGTCGTTGATAAGCTCTATTCCTTTCTAGGTGCTCCACCACTCTTTTCCTGATGATCTTTTCCATGACCTTGCATACTATACATGTCAGTGACACTGGTCTGTAGTGTCACTGGCTACTTGCCTGTCTCCTTTTTAAAAATTGGGACTACATTTGTGTTATTCTGTCTGGCGTTAGTGTACCATGCCTTCACTTTCTTTTCCAATACTGTGTTTTGTGGGGTTCGTTGGGGCTGGGGGTGGGAGACTTGGCAGGATATTATGGGAGGTTGCTGTAGGTGGAGGAGTTTGTGATGGGAGGTGAGGGTTATGGGTGGAGGTGATATGTTTTAGGTTAATTTGTTTGGCTGCAGTATTTGTAGGTTAATAGTGTTAGTGGGTGGTTCTGATGGAGGTTGTGTTTGATGAGTTTTGGCCCAACACCCATCTCTATCCTTGGCTCTTTTCCCGATCCTTGTGTCTTTGTATCCTCTGTCAATTTCTGTCGTCCTTCCTGTGTTCTGTCGCAGTCGAGGTACACCTGCTGGAAATTTGATGAACCTTAGCTTTTGGTTTCTGTTGCAGGATCTTGTTTCACAGTTTCTGTCTTGAAAATCTATTTCACTGGACGGTTTTTCCACTTGAGTATCCCTTCATTTGCTGAAAATATAGCTGGGTCATGTCTTTCTGTCCTGTTTCTTTTTTTATATTTTCAATCTTCTTTCCCACCCTGTCGTCTTTTTGTTGTCCCTTCGATCTACTGAAGCCCACGAACAAAGACTGACCTCTCCCTTTCATCCTCCCATTGCATTTCCGTTTGTATCTCAGAGTCCGATTTAAGCATCTCCACTGCTGCTTCCTTAACATTTCCTGGATCTCGATAGCCTGATAGCACTCGCAGAGGGCCTGCCCTTCCCTTCCTTCAGTTCCCTCTCTGACCGTTGTCCCTGTACCCAGTGGCATGCCGACATTAACTATTCGACTTTCCCCGTGCTCCCAGAGGTCTGATAGGGCCTCTGCATATGGCGTACCCTTTTTCCTTCCTTAGTTTTCTTGATGGCTGCTGATGTCTCCTGTTCCCATTCTGCCTTTTGGCTCTATATCCCGTTTCAGCATTTTCGGTTCCTCTTCTGGCAAGATTGTCCCGTTTACACAGGCTGCCCACGACATCGAAAATTTTATTGATGGAGTGTTGGGTTTCTCTGTGGGTCCAAAAACTAAACTGCTTTTCAGTAAGAATTTGAAGATTTTGCTAGTGACTTTGAGTAAGGAGATAGCCTGTAGTTCTCTGGCTTATGTTTGTCTTTATTGGGTTTTACAATGAATATCATCCTCGCTGTTTTAAGTGCAACGGGGAAGTGTCCAGAGGCCGGATATCATTATAGATATTTACCAAAGACAACTTGAGGTTGGGAAGGTACTTATTTGCTTTATAATTATACCTGAGAAGCCGGGGGCTTTATTTCTCATTCTGCTTATGACTTGGCACGTCCCTCTGAGAGAAATGAGTCCAATTTCGAGGTGGTCTTGAGAGTTGTTGTTGTCAGTTAATGGTATTAGTTGGAAGTCACTCCATTCATTGACAAACTAATTGTGGTCATTGTTCAATCTTTTGCTGTCACTGTATGAGGAATTTTCTCCCACTTGCAGGGAATCTAGGATAAAAGTTACTTGCTATCGTCCTCGTCCGTGAAGAAGTGAGTTAGTTATTCTGTAGATTTGTGTTTTGCAACCAGGAGCTGGAATCTTACTCCAGAACTGTTCAGGACGATGTTTGTATTGGTTAGCCTGTAGGACAATATATATCCATGAAGCAATATCGAACATTATCCTTTCAAAAGGAAATTTCATGCCTGATAACCAAATATGTACTGAAGAAACACCTGTGAGCACCAAGTGTTTTAGGCATCACCCAACATGTGACAGTAGGCCCAGTACAAGAAACTACTCTAACATTATATATGGACAAGCTAACATAAGAGGTCACGTCCTCATGAACATTGCCACAAAATGGTATTACTCACCCTAATGTCCCTGAAAAATGTCATCCAACATGAAATACCACATAGCAACTGATGACCCAAGCTGCTTCACTTCTACTCACCTACGTATATAAATACCTGTGGGCTCTCCTCATTGCTCTGAAATCTGCTGAAGAGGACCTCAGTGAGAGGTTGAACTATACTGGAGTTTACCTGGAGAGAATTCCAGGGGTCAACGCCCCCGCGGCCCGGTCTGTGACCAGGCCTCATGTTGGGCCAGAGCCTGATCAACCAGGCTTTTGCTGGCCGCACGCAGTCCAACGTACGAACCACAGCCTGGCTGGTCAGGTACCGACTATAGGTGCCTGTCCAGTGCCTACTTGAAGACAGCCAGGGTTTGTGGTACCCTTATTATGCTGGGAGGCAGTTGAACAATCTTGGGCCCCTGACACTTATTGTGTTGTCCCTCAACGTGCTAGTGGCACCCCCGCTTTTCATTGGGGGATGTTACATCGCCGCCGAGTCTTTTGCTTTGGTAGGAGTGATTTTCGTGTGAAGTTTGGTACTAATCCCTCGAGAATTTTCCACGTGTATATAACAATGTATTCTCCCGCCTGCGTTCTAGGAGTACAGGCTTAGAAACTTCAAGCGTTCCCAGTAATTGAGGTAGTTTATCGCAAAATTATGTGCCGTGAAGGTTTTCTGCACATTTTCAAGGTCACATTTCACCTGCCTTGAAAGGGCAGTTAGTGTGCAGCAATATTCCAGCTCCAGATAGAACAAGCGATTTGTAAAGTGTCAACATGGGCTTTGCATCCCTGATTTTGAAGTAAATTTACTACCATTCTCCCTTGCTTTTGTCCTCAGTGGGATTTCCTCTTATTTGCATATAAATAATTATTTTAGTGTATTTAATCATTGATTTCAGTTTGAAACTTCTGCAGGTACAAATATGTTACTCCAGCTGATGGGACTTTTTGGCTCCAAACAGAAAAATGGATCGTGGTCCGGCATGGTCGGTATGGTGAGCAGGGGGTAATGCATACGCTGTGATTGTAGTGAGCAGGGGTAGTGGGTTGCTGTGATTGTAGTGAGCAGGGGTAGGGTTGCTTGTGATTGTAGTGAGAGGGGTAGTGGGGTGCTTGTGATTGTAGTGGCAGGGTAGTGGGTTGCTTGTGATTGTAGTGAGCAGGGGTAGTGGGTTGCTTGTGATTGTAGCGAGCAGGGGTAGTGGGTTGCTTGTGATTGTAGTGAGAGGGCAGTGGTTGCTTGTGATTGTAGTGAGCAGGGTAGTGGGTTGCTTGTGATTGTAGTGAGCAGGGGGAGTGGGTTGCTTTTGATTGCAGTGAGCAGGGGTGGGTTGCTCAGATTGTAGTGAGCAGGGGTAGGGGGTTTCTGTGATGAAGTGAGCAGGTAGTGGGTTGCTTGTGATTGTAGTGAGCAAGGGTGGGTTGCTTGTGATTGAGTGAGCAGGGGGAGTGGATTGCTTGTGATTGTAGTGAGCAGGGTAGGGGTTGCTTGTGATTGTAGTGAACTGGGGGAGTGGGTTGCTTGTGATTGTAGTGAGCAGGGGTAGGGTTGCTTGTGATTGTAGTGAGCAGAGGTAGTGGGTTGCTTGGGATTGTAGTGAGCAGGGGTAGTGGGTTGCTTGTGATTGTAGTGAGCAGGGGTAGTGGGTTGCTTGTGATTGTAGTGAGCAGGGGTAGTGGGTTGCTTGTGATTGTAGTGAGCAGGGGTAGTGGGTTGCTTGTGATTGTAGTGAGCAAGGGTAGTGGGTTGCTTGTGATTGTAGTGAGCAGGGGTAGTGGGTTGCTTGTGATTGTAGTGAAGGGGTAGTGGCTGCTTGTGATTGTAGTGAGCAGGGGTAATGGGTTGCTTGTGATTGTAGTGAGCAGGGGTAGTGGGTTGCTTGTGATTGTTGTGAGCAGGGTAGTGGGTT
>WNWK01042587.1:0-15913 GCA_009830355.1 Cherax destructor | reverse complement strand
CCATTTCGGTTTGAATGTCTGAAATGTTTTAGTGAAAAAACAGTTTTGGGGGCCCAAGTACATGGAGATAAAACATGTTAGTGTTTAATGTTCGGGAATTTTTTAGTTATAAATACGAAAAATTCAAGGATATAATATCAGTGTTGAGAGAAAAGATGTTAATCAAATGTCAATTATGTAAATCATTTAAGAAGTTCATGAGGTGACAAGTCATATTAATGTTCAGAATATCTTATATATTTTGTATAAAAGAGCAGTTTTTAAACACTTGACAGCTAATATGGAGTATAAACAGTCAGTGGTCCTCGGCGTGCATCCCCAAACTCAAACATTTATGTAAGTGTATTTTGTAAGTCCTGTTAAGTGTTTTTTTGGGGGTCTGAAATAGACTAACCTACGTGACATTATTTCCTAAAGAAGCAAATTCGTTCAGTAATGGCACTTGAGCAGCATTCTGGAACGAATTTTCGGCGAAAACTGAGGGACCACTGTATTATACAGTGGTACCTTGACATACGAGCAGCTCCCAACCCGAATAATTATGTAAGTGTATTTTTGGGGGTCTGGAACAGATTAATCTAATTTACATTATTCCTTATGGGAACAAATTCGTTCGGTATCGGGACTCGAACAGCATTCTGAAATGCATTAAGCACGTAATTCAAGGTACCACTGTATATGGAAAATACTGTAAGGTCAAGTCTGTAATCTGCTTACTGCAGTAACCAAGAATTATGCAGTGAAAATATTCATTGAACAGAAGTAGTGAAATATTTAGTGAACAACTGTAGTGAAATAAGTGTAGTAGTAAACATTGGTGTCAATATTGTAAGACTATGCCTGGTCACAGACCAGACTGCGGGGGCGTTGACCCCTGGAACCCTCTCCTGGTATACTCCAGGTATAAGAAATATTCCTACAACAAAGATAGAAGTCAACATACTTTAATCCTTTGATTGTTTCAGTCGTATATATACGTCTTACAAGCCAATGTTTCGGATGTATTAATACGCATAAATTCTAGCGGCCTCAAATCAAGTGGGAGAAAGCTGGTAGAGAGAATGGGTCTCCATGGTCAGTGTGCGCATTATAAAAAAAATCAGGGAGCCAGTGGTGCATTGTGGGAAAGCCATTTCAGTAGTCCATGTTCAGCATGCCTAGCGGTAAGAAATATCTGACTCCCCGGCGAATCTGGGACTCTTCTCTTCCCCAGTGATAGCTCTAACACAGATGGAAGTGTCTCTGATGATGAATTTCATGGTTTAAGGAGTTTGTGACCGAAAGCAATGCCCAGGATACCAGAAGGAAGGAAGGAAGAAAGAAAGAAAGTAAGAAGGAAGGAAGAGATGAGAGAAAGGAAAGAAGAGATGAAAGGAAGGATAGAAGAGATGAGAGGAAGGAAGGAAAGAAGAAGTAAGGAGGAAAGGAAGGAAGGAAGTAATTTAGAAAGGAAGGAAGGAAGAGATGAGAGGAAGGAAGGAACAAAAGAAGTATGAAAGGAAGGAAGAAAGAAAGGAAGGAATGAAGAAAGAAAGGAAGGCAGGAAGGAAGAGATGAGAGGATGGAAGGAAGGAAGAAAGAAAGGAAGCAAGGAAGGAAAGGAAGGAGGTTGTGGGGGAAGACCTCTTAAGGGGGCCTTGTCGCGGTAAAGAGGTATCAGTCTGAGGATTGGACCTCTTGGTCTTCTTCCAAGAACCTAATTACCCCCACCCTCCCCCTCTTCCCTCTTCCCCATCCTTCCTTTCCTCCCTTTCCCCCTCCTCCTCCTCCTCTCCCTCCCTTTATTTCCTTCCCATTTACCTGGGAGCTTCCCCTCCACAGGCATTCTAGTTCTAGGTAGGGGGAGGTCCGTGGTCCAATCCCTTCGTTGAGGTTCTTGGCGGGGGTGTAGTTTGCCGTGGAATCGGATCGCCTGGGATGTCCCCCCCTCTTCGGTCTCCCGGGGGTGGCCCGGGCATCTTTTCGGGCGACGTGTGTTTCTGGAGGCCCCTTCGGTTTTGGGGGTGGTGGCCAAAGGCGGGGGCTTTTGGCGGATATCCGGCCGCCTTTTGTCCGCCGAGGTGACCCCGGTGGATGTGAGGGTTATCCCCAGTTGCTGTTTTAAACGGCATGAAGGGTAGGGTATGGCACGGGTTCCACAGCTCGCCTCCGGTTGGGGGTCCTCTTGGGTAAGGGATTCGCCCTTCATTCCTCTTAGGAGCTTTCCTTTCCACGTTCCCCTTTTTTTATTTTTTTTTTATTTTTATTTCTTTTTTTTTTTCTTAAAAAAAAAGAAAGAAGTAACCAAACCATGGATGCCCAAAATCCTAACCCTTTACCCAGGCCCTTCTTGATACCATTTAGTTTCGCCCTTACCTCGTTAATTCAACTCTTGGAAGGTCCCCCTTACCTTTTTTTTTGCTGGTTGTCACCTGCTTCAGGTACCGGGGATCTGCCCCGCCCTTCGATACGTTTACCCCCCATTCTCTGACCTTGATTCCGGTTTCCCCCTTCCCGGTGCACCCCAATTTTGAATTGCCCGCCCTCACCGCCGGACCATCCCTGGTCCCGCGCCAAAACCCACGACCCTTACGCCGATTCAATTCCTCTTCCGTTCATCTCAAAAACCCACCAGCCTATCCAACTTTAAAACCTTTTTTCACCCTCAATGGCAGGAATTTTTTCCTCCCACTTCCTAATACCTATCTTTCAGACCATAGTATTGGTAAGGCTCTGTTACAATGTTGGTAAAGATATCTCATTTCACCCCTTCTCAAGAGCGCACTGATCTTCACGGTCCGGAATGCTGGCCTCGTGATCTCTCTTTTTTTATGACCATAGATACTGTTCCTATCCCCTTTGACAACTCATTCTCTCATTTCTTGTAGTGGTTCTGTCATTTTACCCCCCCCCCATTGTCCAACAGAATTTCCGGGCTTGGTGATAAATTTTTCGAGCAGCGGCCCAAGAACTCCCATTAAAGTGTTTTTGTCTCCTTAATAAAAACTTATCCTTCCACAATGCCTTGAAATTTGATTGCGAATACCATTGGTTTCATTGCAGGTCAAACTTACAAGTTCAAAGGTGCCCTTACACTACAAGTGTAGAAACTTTCTTTTGGTCATCTAGCAAAAATTTTAGGCCCCTGGCCGAACCCAGTCTGGGTGCCCGACCATGCCAGTCCTTCTTTGTACTCTACCCCTTTTTGCCTTAACTGTCATGAGGCCTCCTCATTTTCTCGCCGATGTCAGGTTTACCTGAATGAGGGAAACCTTGTCCCAAAGAGGCGGAAGGGCTTCTTCCATGCAATGGCCGCTCTCTCTCTACACCTTACAAGGGAACTTCCCTATTTCCTACCGTATTTAAACGTCGCCCTTCGGGGTTTTTTAAAACTTCCCTTCCTCTGTGGTTACAACCCTCCGTCACCCTGTCTGAATCCTTTTGCTGTTCTTGGCTCCGAGGCCCCTACCTCGATCCCATCTGTCCACCTCTTTCCTCTACTCACTCGCACAGTTCTGAGTCTACCGTCCCGTTTTCGCCTAACCCTCAGTGCTCTTCTCATAAGTCCGGAAAAACTCCCCATTGCCGGGTTCTTTTTCCAAAATAGTTCAGTAATGTGTGTTGAGGTTCATCCTCCTCCTCGCCTACCTTCATCCCCTGTCCCTCCCAAGTCCCTTGACAGTTTCCTTCCATCTCCTCGCCTTCTCTTTAGTACAGTCCATACCTCCCCGATAGTTGCCCCACTCTCCTTCCATTTCTAATGTCGTCCCACATTCTGCATCTTTGTCTTCCAACCTGAAGATTTTCCAAAAATATATTTCAGGAACTAGAACGATGATGGGCAATTCCACCTGAGGTTCCTCCTCCTCTCTTTTTCTTAACCCCCTCCTTCCTTACAATGCCCTCCTCCTTCTCTGATTACAGGTTTTTTGGCTGCCTCCCCGTGGATTTTTCTATCCATAGATTCCTCCTTTTGACCCCCTTTTATTTTCTCCCATAATTGGCTTATTTAATGGAATATCCAGGCCCCGGATAACCGGTGGAAAATTGGGTTATCTCCCCGTTTTCCCTTGTTGGTGTCTGCTTGCAAGAACCCAAATTAAATCCACTGTTATCAGGCCCTTTTCGGGGTATGATTTGTTATATTCATCGGATCCTTTTTCCCATGGAACCTTTAACAAAACCCTCTTCTTATCGCTGGGGTTTCCGGACCGCCCTCTATTTCCTTCTTCCTTACATTACACCCAGTCCGTATCCACTTGAATAAGTGGTATACACTCTGTTCTTTATATCTCTCCTTGGGCATTGTCTATCCCAGCGGATTTTCCCAGTTTCTTCCTTACCGCCACCCTTCTGTTACCATTTAAGCACCCATTTTCTCGGAGAGGGTCGCCTGTACTACGTGGCGTTCAGTTGGAGGCATTTCTTCTCTCCCTCCCAAAGTTTTAAATATTTACTCCTACCAATTTTGATCCTAATTATTCTTTCTCCTGTATCAATCCCCATCTGCTCTTCCTCAACAGTCCCCTTATTCACCTGTCTGTCTTAAGTCCCCTTTTTAATCCTCCTGGTCCCACGCGGGAATTTGACCAGGCGAAATGACCTTTATGCACATCTTACTGCCTTTCATGAGATTCCTTCCTCATTCTCCATTGATGAGGTTTTCATCTCTTTTCATCCTCCCTTACGGGGGCTTCACATTCTTTCCCCAAACCTCGGGAAGATTTCAGGGCGTGCCTTGGGGTCTCCTGTTGTGCTCGGGCATACGTTTGAAACCCGCTGTGGGGGCAGGAAATTTGGATAATGGGAACCACAAAGACCGTTGTTTTAAGAGAAGAAGCCATTGGCCATGTCATACATACCTAAAGGTATTTGGCGAGATTAAATTTCCTCTTTGCCTTCTTCAAAAATAGTCTGGAAGTGGGAAATTAAGTGAAATTTCCCGACCCGGCTCCTTTTTCTTCAGGTTGCCGGTTGAATAGCACCCCTTGCCGTACTGAAATTGGTAATCATCGGTTTATTTCTCAGGGGCTCCATCTTGCCCTCGTTCCTTTCTTCTATGTCTGTAGCGAGTTAAAGCCCAGATTTTTCTTTTTCTTAGAAAGAATCTATATTGCCTTTTTACCCCAAGACCTGGAGGCAACACTCTCTGCTTGCCGATCTTTCGGTTTTGGGGCCAGAGGGGTTTTACATATTTGTATGCTACGATTTACTCAGTCTGCTCTTTTTGTCCTCTTCAACTCTATAATCTTATAGGCACAAGGATTTTTTCCACAGCGAAAGCCTTTTTTTCTCCTTTTCGCAAACCGGGTACTACGGGGACGTGACCCCTCCACTACCGTCCCATCCTTTCCAGTGCAGTTTGAAGGTGATAAACATCTAGTTAATGGGCGTTTGATGTGGTATTTAAAGACGCACAATAGTTCCCTTAGTCACTATGGCTTTTTAAATGGGTCGTTCCCCCATTGCCCCCCTTACTGCCCCAAATACGATATTCCAATCCTTTTAAAAACCTGGTTTTTTCCGCCATCTTTTTCGACCGGAAAAACCATGACACAACTTGGAGGTATAATATCTTCCCCAAACCCATCTTGGGCCCCCCGGGGGCAACCGCCCTTCTTCCTTGGGGCCTTTTAACTGAAGACATTTCCAATTTTAAGTGTTTTTAATGACTTTCCTGGTGTCCAAAGGAGGTGTCCCCGGGGGTTGTTTCTGAGCAAAACTCTCTTTATCCTTCTATAAATAATCTGGCTCTTTCTCCCATCCAAATTTTAATCCGCTTCTGTGGATGATTTTATATTGTCGGTTTTGACGCCCCATTGCAGTTTCTCCAGTGAAAAACTTTTCAAATTATTTTAAAGGGTTATGTCTCGGGATCATCCATTGACCATAAGGTCCTCCCAGAACGAATACAGTCAGGTTTCTCTGGGCCCTTTTGACCATAAAATTGTCCTGGAAACCCCACTTTTACCTCTCTGAAGGTGACTTTCTGGGTGAAATCCTTAAAACCCCTTCACTTTTTCAGGGGGGCTTATCGTAGAACTCTTTGCCTACATTCAGCCCTAATTTTATCGAAATTCATTATGGTGACAGATTATTCGGCAGCCTCCCCTGCTACTCTTTCCAGCCTTAATCCATTAATCCCAGGGATTACGCTTATGCCTAGATGCTTTTCCTTCTTCCCCGGTTGGGGGAGCTCTTGTGAACAAATTCCATCCTTGTCCGATCGTCGTGATGCCATTGCAACCCCCTTTTATTTTGCTCCATGACCTCCGAAAACCTTTTATGTATAGGATTGTCACGGATGTTAGTAGCACTCGTTATTTCGTCCCCTTTTATTTCTGCCCCTTTTCTCTTTTCATTCCCTCTTTTCTTCCCTTCAGCTTCCGTTATATGTTCATGTGGCTTCTCACTTTCCTCTACCCCCGGGAAATTCCTGCTGTCCTTTCTTTCTATTTCCCACCTTCCGAAAGGCCACCACCTTCCATTCTCATTCCCATTTCCAACCAGGGATCATGGTTCAAAGTCATCTGATGGTGTCGGATTCGAGCAGTCTTCCCCCAAACGCCTGCGGGCTCTTTTCGGCTACTTTTTTACGGCTGAATTGTATGCCATTCTTGGGGGCACTTATCCCTATTGCATCTATGCCTTGCCAATTTGTGGTGTTTCAGTCTCCCCAATTTCTTTACAGGCTATCCCTAAAATGTAACCCCAAATTCTTCGTATCCCCTTTGGTTCGCTATCTTTACGCCAAAAAATTTTGTTTTTTTTTTTTGGGTCCCTGGTCATTTTGACCTACAGGGCAATGAACAGGCAGAAATCTGCTGCGCGGTTAAACGTCATGATCTTCCAGTTTTAAGGTGTTCCTTTTTACGGACTATTTTCTTATTGCTGCCCCCCCTTTCCCCCCACTTAACCTTGTCTGACCTCAAATAACAAACTTCATTTTTTAAACCGAGTATAGGTTTTGGCCCTCTTGTCACCAATGTTAGGTTGGGAGACTACAATCTCCCGGCTTCCGCATTGGACCCTCCTTATGCACGGGTATCTCATGGAAGGATCCTGCCCCCTTTTGTGGCATTGTCAGGTTCCCGTGTCTGTTCGATTCTTTTTGGGGCTGTCCGAATTTATCAACGCGCGTTTACTCCAACGGTGTCTTCGCTCTGTGGCCTTTCTTTCCTTCCCTTCTTGCTGTGGTTTTTTCCTGGGTCTCGTTGGGTTTTTGACAAAACGACTTTTCCAAAACCTGAAAAATTTTACCTTTAGCCTCCCTCAGTCCCTTCTACTCGTCTCTTGCTCCCCTCTATCCCGCACCCCTCCACTGTCCTGCGCACTCCCCTACTAATCATCCATCTCCTTTTTAACCCATTTCCCTCATCCTGAATAACCTGCAGGGCTGTGTGACCCCTGTGGTTTAGCGGTTTCTATTTGATTATAAAATAATAATTTTCCTGTGTCTTCGGTGCGTGAGGAAGCTTTTATTCATCCAAACATTTCCTTGTTTTCCATTGTTTTTTGTCAGTGCAACTGTGAAATTAGTAACCATGACTCCAAAGAAAGTTCTTATAAAGTTCCTTTGGTGAAAGTGTGAAACCGATAGAATTCAAGGCAGGCAAGCATAGAGGCAAAAAAGGTAAAAGGCATGGGGGGAGTGGCAGGCATGCAGGGAGTGGGGCATGCAGGAGGGGTAGCCGGCATGCAGGGGGAGCGAGGTGGGGTGTAGCGGCTGCAGGAGGGCCGGCATGCAGGGAGGTAGCAGGCATGCAGGGAATGGGGCAGGCATGCAAGGGGTGCAACAGACATGGGAGTGTAGCAGGCATTCCCCGGGGTGTGAGGCATGCACAGAGTGCAGCAGGCGTGCCAAAAAGTGCAGCAGGCATGCAGGGAGTGCGCAGGCTGCAGGGAGGTAGCAGGAAGACAGGGAGTGGCGGCATGCAGGGGAAGATGGTGGAGTGACTGAAGCTGGTCCTAGTGGCATTAAAAGACAAAGAAGGGAGAACCCAAGAGGGCTTTGCTACCAAGTCCCAATGGTTTCCTCCCCCCCATTTTTAGAAGCCGCTTAGTCTTTAATAAAATATGTAATACTTTTAACCTTTTTAAAACTTCCACCAGATATCGTTCACCTCGTCTACCGAATATTTTGAAAAAAAAAAATCATATTCTTTTTTAAAGAAAGCGCATTTTTATAAACGGATAGGCTAAAAAAAAAAGTTTAGGGCCAAGTTTTCCGAGATATGCCCGCCAATTTGGTGCTGGATGCTCCCGCGGCAACATCAAGCCTGCCGCTTGCAGAAGTATTGCCGATATACTTTTTTTCTAGTTTTCCTTTTAATTTTATATAATTTTTATGTTCTGATAATTAAATTTTTTTCCTCTGATTTCTGGAATCTTTGTTCTAACTAATATTTGTACTGAAATAGTACTCAAATAATCACAAAACCCCACCCAAAAGGTGAACATTTTCCCTCCCTTTGGGATTTACTATTGTTTATCTATAAATATATACAAAATATTTATATGTCCCAGCAATGTTTTAGACATCCAAAATTTTATATGAAACTCCGTGAAGAATGGTTTATGACAATTCAGGGTAACTACTGATAAGGAGTGTTTGAATGGTGTGTGCAGGGCCCTTCCTTTATCTGTTCTATCATCTATTTTTATCTATCTTCTTTTTCTGTCTTCTTCTATCTGTCTATCTTCTGTCTGTATCTGTCTTTGAACGTTTGTCTGTATCTGTCTGTATCTCTTTTGTGTCTGTCTGGGTCTGCTTATCTGTTTTTTCTGTTGCCTGTGTCCGGGTATATGAAACTCTAAGAATGGTTTTGACAATTCAGATAACCCTTGACCCAGTGACATTTGATAAATGTCAGAGTGCTGGAGGGAACCCTCCTTTTTCAATGTCTATCTTCTGTCTATCATCTCTATTTGTCTCTGTTATCTGTCTGTATCTGTCTGTCTTTGCCTGTATCTGTCTGTTTGTCAAGCCTGCTTATTTCTGTCTAACTCTTTATCTGTCTTTCTGTCTGTTGTGTGTGTATGTGTCTTTCCTCTGCTTGTCCAGTCTCAGAGTGCGGTCGAAATAACAATTTTTATAACATGCAGAAGTGATTTGCTGTGCTTTGCCAGTCATGTTTTATGCCTTATATTACAAGCATTGTTGAAATTTGCCCGAATTTTTGGGTTATCCTAGGTAATTTACACTATGTATAATACTGTAACTGAAATTATGTTACATGGGGGAGAGAGAGAGAGAGAGAGATATACAGTGGATCCCCGAGTTTCCCTAAGGTTCTTCTTGAAACATCGTGTTTCGTAAGTTTTAACTTAGAATTGGCCTGGGGGTTTAAACGTGATAGGGACCTGTCCCTGCCCCCTGCGGGGACGCAGGCGCCGCCAGTGAAGCTTGTTCCATTGAGAGAACATTACGTAAAACGGCTCTTTCAAACATTCACACTCATTTGGTGTTTTTTTGTTGTTTTAGTGATTGTCACTGTGAAATAAGTCACCATGGGTCCAAAGCTTCCTAGTGGCACCTGTGGTAGCATTCATGCGGGAGTGTAGCATTCATGCAGGGAGTTTAGCATTCATGCAGGAGGTAGCATTCATGCGGGGGTTTAGCTTCATGCAGGGGTGACTTCATGCAGGGAGTGTAGCTTCATGGGGAGGTAGCAGCCATGCAGGGATTAGCACCATTGGGAGTTTATAGGCATGGGGAGTTTGGCATTCATGCAGGAGTTTAGCATTCATGCAGGGAGTTTAGCATTCATGCAGGGAGTTTAGTGGCAAAAGCAGGGAGTTTAGCATTGATGCAGGAGTTTGGGTTGATGGGGGAGTTTAGCGGCATGGGGGTGGCTTTCATGCAGGGAGTGTGGGGGCATGCGGGGGGTTTTTCTGAGGCTGAAGAATTCCTCCCCAACAAGTGTTTAATTGTGATAAACAGGCCTGTTTTTGGAAGAAATCCAAGAGGACCTTCTTATCATTCTCCCATCTTCCAGATGCCTGCAACTTTTCAATAAAGGAATAAATGTTTTATATATATATATTGTTTTTAATTATTTTATATGAATATTTTTTGTGGAACGGATTAATTGTATTTACATTATTTCTTATGGGAAATAATGGTTGAATTTCAAACTTTCGTGTTAAGTACTAGCTCCTGGAACGGATTAATTACGATATTGGGGTTAAATGTATGGAAATATAGATATGAAGAAAAAATTAGAAGAAGAAGACAGAGAACGGAAAGCCAGCCAGCCCCCCGAATACATAAAACAAAAAAAAAGAAGGAACACTGCAGGGGGACTGGCCCATTCAAGGCAGGTCCATGAAAACCCCCCAGACCAATGCCCACCTAGTCAGGTCACATCCTCAAAGGAAGGGGGAGCATGGCCCCCAGACCTAGTAGCTTTTTTTTGTGGGCCAAAACCCCCCCCACCCAGCCACTCATGTTTATAAAACCTATTTTTTTTCCTTTTTGGGGGTGTTAATGCACATGACATCAATAAACCCCCCGGGTTTTTTACACTATTTGCTCTAGCTGGCCTCAATTGAACTGGTGTTTCGAAAAAGGTTTTTAAGGGGCCCCCAAAAAATTTTTAAAATTTGCACCAAAAGGGGAATCCTTCCCAAAGCCTAGGCGACCCCAGGCCTATCCCTTTTAAATTTGAAGGAATAAAAAAAAAAACGTAGAACTATGTTGGGAGAGCACGTCCCCGTATTCAGTGGGCTTTAAAACCCCGGGTTTTTACCCCTTAATTTTCTTCTCTCGGGTTGAAAATTTTAAAAAAAAAAAATTTTTTCTTTTGAAATAATATTTTTTTTTTTTAAATTTTTAATAGGAAAAAAAATATTTTTTTTATTTCCCCGAGAAAAGAGGTTGGGGGAAGTTGGGAAAGAAGTTTGGAAATATTGGAAAACTCCTTTTCCCCGGAAAAAAGTTTTTTTTTTTTTTTTTTTTTTTTTTTTTATTTTTTAAATTTTATTTTGAAATAAATTTTTATTTTGACCCCAATAAAAAATTTTTTTGTATATATAAATTGTATACCCCCATAACTGGGGGAAAATTGGCTGGCTGAACAGCTGGCTGGATGGATGTCCAGCCGGCTGGCTGGTTGGTGGCGACCAGCTAGCCGGGGGGTTGGCTGGCAGGCTGGGGGACCACCCTGGCGGGGCTGAACGCTTTGCTGGAGGCCACCGGGGCTGGCTGAATGGCTGACCAGCTAGCCGGCTGGCTGAATGGCTGGCAGGCTGGCTGACCAGCTGGCTGGCTGGGGGGGCTGACCAGCTGGCTGGCTCCCCGGCTATCCCCCGACTGGGGGGCTGGCGCCGGGCTGGCTGGGGGGCGGCTGGCGGGCCCCTTGACTGGCTTTTTTGAGGGGCCGGCTGGCTGACTTGCTATCTGGCTGACTGGCTGGCTGGCTGGCTGAGGGGCTATCTGACGACTGGCTGGCTGACTGATCTATTGACGGCTGGCTGGCTGACTGGCTTCTGACTGACTGGCTGGCTGGCTGACTGGCTGGGGGGGCTGACGGCTGGCTGGCTCCCCTGGCTATCGACGGGGGGGTGTTGTTGCTATCTGACTGACTTGGCTGGCTCCCCGGCTATCTGACTGACTGGCTGGCTGACTGACTGGCTATCTGACTGACTGGCTGGCTGAGGGGGCCATCAAAACCCCGGCTTTCCAATCTCAGGGGAACACATAAATACAATTATACATAGTGTAAATTACCTAGGAATAAGAGAATATAATAATAATAATAATAATAATAATAATAATAAAAAATAATAATAATAATAAAATAAAATAAATAATAAAATAAAAAATTTATTATTATTGAACGGGGTTGATGGGGGGTGGGGGCCCCCTGTTATCTTTTATTATCAGAAACCCCATTAGTGATGACATTTGATGAGGAACTCCTTTTCCCCCGGCCCCCCCCCCCCCTCCCGGGGTCCCCGCCTCCCTCCCCGCCTGGCTCCCTCCCCCCCTCCCCGGGCCCCCCCCCCGGCCCCCCTCCCCCCCCCCCCCGCCTGGCCCCTGCCTCCCCCTGCCTGGCTCCTTGTCTCCCCCCCCCCCCCCTGGCCCCTGCCCCCCTGCCCACCGGGGGGAACAAGCCTCAATCCCAAAACCCCTAATGAGTGATGACATTTGACAAATGGGTTTTCGGGCCTTCTCTTTATTTTTTTTCTTTTGTTTTTTTTTCCCCGTCTGTCTGTTTCTTCTCTGTCTCTCTCTCTTTTCTGTCTGTCTGTCTGGGGCAGTCACTAGTGAACAACATTGCCCCATCTGGGCCCTCTTTTTTTACAGTCTGGTTTTTTTGGGGGTTTTCCCCAGGAAAATTTCACTATGTATAATTGTATTTATGTTTTACCTGTGTGGAACAGACAGACAAACAGACAGACAGACAGACAAAACAGACGGAGCCAGCCACCCCACCAACCCCCGCCAGCCAGCCCCAGAAACACCCCAACCCCGGGGCCCGCCACGGGCCCGCCGGGCCCGCTACCCCCGGGCCCCCCTTTGGGTTGCTCCCCCCCAGTCCCCCTGGGTGGGCCCCCCCACCAAACCAAAACTAGCCAGCCCGCTAGCCCCAGCCGGGGGAAAAAACCACCCGCCACCCCACCAACCTGACCCAAAACCCGCCAGCCTGCCAGCCCCAGCCAGCCAGCCAGCCCCAGCCACCCCCCCAGCCAGCCACCCCCCCTGGACCCCCCGCCAGCTATCAAGCCAGCCAGCCTGCCAGCCCCAGCCAGCAACAGAAAAAACCCCGCCCCCCAAGGCCAGCCCACAGCCAGCCAGCCCACCAAGCCACCCAAAAACCAGCCAGCCAGCGCCAGCCACCCCACCACCCCCCCTAGCTAGCCCCCCCTAGCCAGCCGGCCCCCCCCAGCCAGCCAGCCCCAGCCACCAAAAGAAGCCCAGCCTCCAGCCAGCCTATTTTTTTTAAAACCCCATCCTTTCCCCCCCCTTCCCCCCTTGCCTTCCCCCCCCTTGTTTTCCCCCCTTTTCCCCTCCTTTCCCCCACCTTCACACTGGGGGGTGGGTTTTCCCTTTCCCCGCATGGCTTGGGGGACAATGCGCAGGGGAATTACCACCCCCTTGCAAGGGGGGTCATGGTTTTTTCCCCACCCAAAACCTTCCCCACAGGGGCCCTTCCCCTATCACATGCAGGCTTACCAGTTCCCTTTTTCCCCCCTTTTGGGGCCCCACTAAATTTATGGCTTAGTCGAAAACCCCTCGGGGGAAGACAAAATAAAACCCCAAAAAGGGTTAAGGGTTTTTAATTTTTAAAATTTATTTTTGTGAATTTTTTTGTCGGAAAACGGTTAATTGTATTTACATTAATTCTTAGGGGAAATATTATTTTGGTTAAAGGCCTTGCTCCTAAAATGTTTGGAAAAACGAGGGCCACTTTTGTATAATTTATTTTTTGGAAGATAAACAGAGTCAGATAGAAAGAATGACAGAGACAGATAGACAGAGACGACAGACAGGACGCGAAGAACAGACGAGACAGAGGGGAAAGAGACAGGGGGGCAGAGACAGAGGGGCAGGACAGACAGCAGGACGGCAGACAGAGACAGAGACGAGCAACACAACAGAGACGACAGAGACAGACGAAGAGACGAAGACAGACAGAAGAGACGCAGGCAGACAGACGGACAGGGGCAAGACAGACGACAGAGACAGACAGACAGACAAGAGACGAAGACATACAGAGACGCAGGGGGCAGAAAACACCCCAGAGACAGACGACAGGGGAAGACAGGAGAGGGAAAAGGGGAAGAAGACAGACAGAAAAGAGAGGAAGACAGAAGAGAGAAAAAAGGGTAAAAGGGGGCAGAGAAAAAGAGTGGAAAAGAGGGAAAAGGCCAGCGGCCCCCCCCGGGCCCCCAGCAGGGAGCCAGTCTTTCAACACGAAAATTTTTCGAATTGTTTTTTTTTTTGGGGGCTGGTTATAAGACATTCTGGGGTTTGCACAAATGTTGCAATGGGTTTTTTGGGTTTTTTTATATTTCCTCCCCCTTTTGGGACATCCCCCTCAAAGCCATAAACTTGGGGTCAACATCACTTTCCTTAAAAGGGAGAGTTAATACTATGAAACATGAACCCCGGTGTTTGTGCACTGTTTCCCCTATACTATTTGAAATTTTCCCCAATTAAAAGTCCCAGATTATTTTAATACAGCGCCCAAAGGGGTAAGACCCATTCTTGCTGACCCATTTAAAAAACGTGCCAAATTTAGAGGAAGAAAAAAAAAAACACAAATATACGTTTGGGGCGTAGCGGAAAAAAGCATATATTGTTTGGCGTTTAAGGGTTAAGTGTTCATCTCTCACATCAGGGTTTAGGATCGATCCCCCGGGACATGGATGAAGTGTTGGTCATGTTTCCCCTTTGTTGTCCCCGTTACCTGATAAGTAGGTACTGGCTTTTTTGTGACAGTTGTGGGTGGTATCCCGGGGAAAAAAGAGGACCCAAGTTTCCAGAAATGTTCTGTAAACGGGATTTCTGTATAATATGTTAGTGATGTCACAAAGTCTGTATCAGTTGTATCAAGTATTTGTAGAAATTAAGTTTATTTATATTTTTTTTTTTACACTTGCTGTTACATGTCACTGCTTTAACACTGTTTACTTAAAACCTCTGATGATGTGGATGTTCCCGGACACTTTCATAAAAATTTAAAAGTCTTCTGATAAAATACTAAATTTAAAAAGGAAAAAAAACTTTTTTTTTTTAGGTCACCCTGCCTCTTGGGGTGTGTTGAAAAAAATAAGTTTTGGTTTCCTGCTTTGTTTTTTAGAGATTTAATTACTGTCATAGCCTCATCAGAAGCTGGAGATAGGTGGAGTTGTTTGGGTAATTATTAGTGAGGTACAGTGGACTCGCTATTCAAAAACCCAAAACTCACCCTTTTATGTAAGTTTATTATTGTGTGTTTTATATGTTTTTGGGGGGCTGAAATGGACTAATCTAATTTACATCATTCCTTATGGGAATAAAATTGTTTTTAACAGCCCTTTAACAGCATTCTGGAATGAGGGTAAGTTTTGGAGTGTTTGAATAAGGGGGGAAACCTGCAGCGCTTATAACCCCTTTGGGTTTTTTCGCTTCTATTTGATTATAATAATAATAAAAAATTTTGTGAGGGGCCATGTAATTTCAATTTGTGATTTTGCCGGTTTGGGTTAAAAAAATTTTAAATTTATTAGTTGTTTTGTAGTTTTTAAATTTTTTAGAAAGAATGGACCCCAGTATCGACCGGTATGAGTATAGGCCGCTGTGTTTCAGCGCTTTTTTTTAAAATTTGGCCCAAATGTTGGCCTTTCCCCGTACGGGCCCCCATACCAGACCTGTTCCCCGCCCCGCTTGCCGCCCCCCGGCAGGCGTCGGGCCCGTCTAGCTTTTTTTACCATTGAGTGAACATTACCCTCCGCTCATTCAAACTTTTACAATAATTTTATTGTGTTTATTGTTTTTTACTGATTGTCAGGGAAAAAAGTCACCATGGGTCCAAAGAAGCTTCAGTGGACACATGTGGGAAAAAAGTGAGAAACACCATCGAATGAACAAAGACATAGTAGAAAATATGAGAGTGGTGTAAAGGGGGGGAGCTTGCCAGGGGTGGAAGGTATTGTGGTTTTGGGGAAATCCCGGTGTTAGAGGTGAGTGGCAGGGATGGGAAAAGTTGGTGGAGGTGTTCTTCAGAGAAAGGGAAAATTTTTTCAATGGGAAAAGGTGCAGGAAATTTTTTGAAAAATACCACCCCGGAAGCTGAAATAAGCCATTTTGCAACAAGTTCGTAAGAGCCAAATTTCATTTTAGGAACATTGAGGCCTAAAACAGAGGATTGTGGGCAGTTATTTTGTGTGATACGGGGCCAGTGATTTTCAAGGTGGTCCTAGTGGCATTAAAGACCAAGAAGGG
>WNWK01042586.1:0-15914 GCA_009830355.1 Cherax destructor | reverse complement strand
AAATGTCATCCCTTAACTTGTTTTCCTTTCAACACACGGTACCAACTAGAATGATATGCTTCGTCCCAGGACAGCAGTGACTCACAAAATGATTGAAAGGTTCTTGGTCCCAAAACTAAGGGCGAAAACAACAGCACCAACCATGCTAACTCCCATCGTGTGGATGCTCAGGACCCTGGGTTACAGGTACAAAGAGGAATGTCCAACAACAGAGAGGGAGACAAATCAATCACCAGTGCTCCCACAGTATAGGGAGACACCTACCAAGAACTCGCCAAAGTCAATCCTTTCACTCTGCCCAATAATGGTGTCGAGAATACCAAAAGCAAAAGGGAAAGAGACATAGTTACTTATACCCTGTGGTTGCTTATCTTCAGGGTGAGAGGTAAGCGAGAGCCAAACATCAGTAGCCATCATTGCTGGAAGACAAACAAGTTAGCAACTTCCCGTTCTAGATACTTCTCTGTACAGACTGTCAAAATATAGAGTTGAGACCTAGCTCCCCTATCTGATGGTTTAGAACTTCTACATGAAGGTGTACTTGAGCCTCAGATGATCCTGACATTATGAAAATAAGTTCATAACAAGAATGATAATATGGCCTAAGAGATTTTAGATCATATCTCCATTTACCTCGTATCAAACATCCCGGACAGAGGCCCCCATTTGTTACGATCAGGGCCTCATTTATTAGCCTGTTTTGCCCCGTCGTAACAAGTTATTTAATTAAGCTTTGATTGTTTCATCGTTAGAGAAAATCATTATAGTATTAGGGTAATTTTTAGGAGATTGACCCAAGCAAGTAAAATTTGAGAAATTTAATATAAAAGAATTCATATAATTATTCAGTGTATGGTAAAAAGTTATCTCTATCATGATAAACTTTATTCGAAAACAGCCGACATATGACTTTACTTGTTTCTGTACAATAATCATACTCAATGACATGAGTTTTATACAAATAATAATTTACATTAACGTTTCCCAATACAATAACTGAGACTATTGCCTTAATAAAGGCAGAGAAGTATAAAATATCAATTGAAACATCAAATACATTTTCTTGAGACTAATTCCGAATACTGACCAAAGCTCGGCTAATACAAGCTATCACAGTAAGTCGTGGATGAATAGACAATTTTCACACGATACTAGAGACTTAACAAACCCTCTTAAAGGTAGAATAACTTCCCAAGCCTACTCCAAAGAGCGTATGACTACTCTTGTGAAAGACAGTGAACCTACTCCTGGTCAGGAGTGGATGTGTGAACCTACTGCCGGTCAGGAGTGGATGTGTGAACCTACTGCCTGTTGGGAGAGGGTATACCCGTAACACACAGCAACATCTTGGGATTTTACTACAGGAAATTCTTCACTTGCCTAACCTTTAGGCATGACCTACTTCCACATTGGTCAAATGTGACACCACCTACAACTGCTGCACCTCATCTGCCAACAGTATACAGTGGTACCTCGACTTACGATGGTCCCCAAACACACCCTTTTATGTAAGTTTATTTTTTTAAATGCTTTTGTAAGTGTACTTTTAGGGGTCTAAACAGACTAGTCTATTTTACATTATTTCTTAAGGAGATAAATTCGTTTGGTAATGGCACTTGAACAGCATTCTGGAATGAAAAAATATCGTAAGTCGAGGTACCACTGTATAAGCCACATCTTCGAACATATGTTGTATTCTTTTCAAGATTAATGGACTGATTACATCGACTCAAGGCTGAGGGACTGATTACCTCAAACTTCTCCTGTTCTTCACAATTCTCCTTTGTATGGACTGATGAAGCTTTTTGCAGCGGAATGATTATACAGTGGTACCTCGACTTACGATGTTATCATCTTACGTTATATTCGATAACCGATATTTATAACGTAAGAAATTTGAATGCGACATCCGATGTTTGATTCGTCTTACGACATTCGTACCGGACGTGTCCGCTTGGCGCCCAGCTGAGCGCGCACTCCAGGGAGCGTCAGTGCTATTGTTTACAAGCGAGAGCGACCACCCACCCACACCCACGCATTCATACCAGTATATTGTCATTATTCCACTGTTTTTAGTGCTTGCAACTGCTAAATAAGCTACCATGGGTCCAAGGAAAGATCCTAGTGCTAAGCCTGTGGCAAAGAGGAACAGAAATATATGTACGATAGAACTGAAGAAGGAGATAATAGAAAAATATGAAAGTGGAGTGCGTATCAGTGAGCTGGCCAGGCTGTATGGTAAACCCTTTTCTACCATCGCTACCATTGTGGATAAGAAATATTCAAGTAAAATCAAGGAAGCTGTTGTTGCAAAAGGTGCATCTGTGATCACAAAACACAGACCACAAGTGCTGGAAAATGTGGAAAGGTTGTTGTTGGTGTGGATCAACGAGAAACAGTTAGCAGGAGATACTGTTTCGGAGGCAATAATATGTGAAAAAGCAAGGCAGTTGCATGATGATCTCCTTAAGAAAATGCCTGCAACGAGTGAAGTGAGCGAATTTAAAGCCAGCAGAGGCTGGTTTCAAAAATTTAAGAAGCGTACTGGCATACATAGTGTTGTGAGGCATGGTGAGGCAGCCAGTTGTGACAAAAGTGCGGCTGAAAAATATGTTCCTGAATTCCAGGAGTACCTAGAGGCTGAACAATTCCTCCCCCAACAAGTGTTTAATTGTGATGAAACAGGCCTGTTTTGGAAGAAAATGCCCAACAGGACCTACATTACTCAGGAGGAAAAGGCACAGCCAGGACATAAGCCTATGAAAGACAGGCTAACTTTGATGCTTTGTGCCAATGCCAGTGGTGATTGCAAAGTGAAGCCTTTACTAGTGTATCTTTTGAAAATCCCGAGTGTTTGGCAGATGCGGTGTCAGCAAGTCTAACTTGTGTGTGATGTGGAGGTCTAACAAAAAGGCATGGGTCACAAAGGACATTTTCTTAGATTGGTTCAATGGTGTGTTTGGCCCCAGTGTGAAGAAATATCTATTGGACAATAATTTGCCACTTAAGTGCCTCCTGATAATGGACAATGCTCCTTGTCATCCTCCAAACTTGGTAGAGAAAATTGTGGAGGAGTTTAAATTCATCAAAGTGAAGTTCTTGCCCCCTAATACCACTCCTCTCCTCCAGCCCATGGACCAGCAGGTCATTTCCAACTTTAAAAACTCTATACCAAAGCAATGTTTCAAAAGTGCTTTGATGTGACCACAGACATGAACATAACCCTAAGAGAATTTTGGAAAAAACATTTCCATATGCTGCATTGTGTACACCTTATAGGTAAGGCTTGGGAGGGAGTGACTACCAGGACTTTGAACTCTGCCTGGAGAAAATTATGGCCAGACTGTGTCCTAGAGAGGGATTTTGAAGGTTTTGGGGCTGAGCCTCAGAACCCTGAGCCTGAGCCTGAGCCTGAGCCTGTTTTGGAAGAAATTGTGGAATTGGGCAAGTCTTTGGGGTTAGAGGTGAGTGGTGAGGATGTGGAACAGTTGGTGGAGGAGCACAAGGAAGAGCTAACCACTGAAGATCTGCAAGAGCTTCAACAGCAACTGGAACAAGAGAGCAGAGGTCAGGACAATGGTTCAGAGGAGGAGGAGGAGGTGGAACAAAAATGGAAGAATGTGCCTTCTTCAAGGATTAGGGAGATCTGTGCCAAATGGAGTGATGTGCAAGCATTTATGGATGAATATCACCCTAACCATGCTGTTGCAGGCCGTGCTGGCAACCTGTACAATGACACAGTGGTGTGTCATTTCAGGGATGTGTTAAAGAATCGCCAGACACAGAGCTCCCTGGACAAATTTATTGTTAGAAAGAGGTCCAGTGACTCTCAAGCTGGTCCTAGTGGCATTCAAAGAAAAGGGAAGTAACCCCAGAAAAGGACTTGGTACCTGCAGTGTTAATGGAAGGATTCCCTTCCAAACACTAGCATACTACTCCACCTTCTCCCTCCTCCCATCCTCCACACATCAACAACTCTTCAATAAATGTAAGTGACATGTTATTGTACAATATTTGCATGTGTATTTAGGTATTCTTTATTAAATTATTTATTATTTAATGTCCAAAAGTTCTAAAAAATATTTTATTTAACTACTTTTGGAAGTCTTGGACGGATTAAATTTATTTCCATTATTTCTTATGGGGAAAATTGATTCGTTTAATGATTGTTTCGCCTTAAGATATGCCCTCTCTGACGGATTAATATCGTAAGTCGAGGTACCACTGTATGTGGAACTTATGATGACCCAAGACAACTAACGGTGATGTCAACAAGCTGACCAAACATCAACCCTTCTGCCAGACGTACAACCAGCCAGGCGACGTTTACCATCAATTTACAGTAGCTGCACCTTCACAACTTTGCCAGTGTCCCAGTTGTCGATGAATGGTACTGCATTATCCTTACAGTATCCTGCCACAATTAATACCAACTGCTCTGGACAGCTATTCATTTCCATCACTCCTTCTAGGCAAAATGCCACATATAACAGAGCACCCTCCCTTCTTCCTAACTATATCTATTGCTGTCCTATGTTTGTTATACCTAAATCTAGACTTCCATACTTGCTGACATCATTGCCTCCAGCACTGAGGCAGATAATGGGATTTATTCTATTACTATTCGTGATGTTGTCAAGAAGGCTAACAATATCCTCTATCCTGGCCCCAAGAAAGCAATCCCTCTGTCTCTTACTCCTGTCCTCCAAGCAGAAAGCTCTTTCCATGTACTAAATCTGACTGCCCCCAACAAGCACAATGTTCCGACCTTCCTTGATGTAGTTCTTCGTGTCGTTAACAGTAGTCGACTAGCATTCGTCAGGCAGCACAGGGAATGGGTTGGAAGTTTCCACAGAACTCTCCTGGATCTTCGTCGTTTCCACATCTCCATCTCTTGATTCTCAGCTTTGTTCCATTCTGCAAATTAAAAGTCATTTGTATTGTGGTATCTACACAACTCTGACATAAAT
Organism: Cherax destructor; assembly: GCA_009830355.1. Classification (NCBI taxonomy): domain Eukaryota; kingdom Metazoa; phylum Arthropoda; class Malacostraca; order Decapoda; family Parastacidae; genus Cherax; species Cherax destructor. The sequence continues at coordinate 10,944 of WNWK01042586.1, read as the reverse complement.
TATATTGAATGAGTTTCCTTGGTATCCCTACCTTGTTAGGAAACTGTGGATGCGTTAAAAAAATGTTTTACTTATAATATTCAGTTATTTTGCTTTATTGATTTAACTACATTAATCTAATAACTATTAGCCACAATAGATATCTACTAATTTTTCTGAATGAGGTTTTTCTCACTCACATCAGTGGCACGGATTCAACCAGCTGTCTTACAAGTGGAGGTTCATGCACATCTTTTGCAGAAAAATCTGAGAGGTGTATGTCAGAAGTTTGGAATCCCTGTTTGTGCTTATACACCTCTAGGCGCTCCCTACAAAAAAATGGAGTAGGTACAGTGTGTATTTATAATGTCTTTTAAAATTATTATTGTATTGTAGTCTTTCACACTAAATAATTAATGCAATGAAATATAGCGAGTTATTCAATTAGATGAAGCATATTGGAATACACTGTGATTTTTTTTGTTAGTTTTTAAGGTAAAAAAATATACTTCTTGCTTTTTAAAATTTCTTGTAATTTGTCTTGCAGAGACAGTGAGTTTCCATGTCTTCTGGAAGATCCAGTAGTGACGAAAATTGCCAAGAGCCACAATAAGAGTGCTGCACAAGTTCTTCTACGCCACTTGGTTCAACATGGAATTATTGTTATTCCCAAACCAGACAAAACAGAGCACCTTGTACAAAATATTCAGGTAACAGACCCTAAGAACATAAGACTGGAGGAACACTGCAGCAGCTTACCATGAAAAAGAACACTTGTGTACAGTTCAGGACATTTATTAAAGATAAGGTTTCCTCTCAAGTGACAAGCCACTCGTGACTATAAAAGTGTCCTTTTCCCCAGCTTGTCAATAACACCATAGGATTTACAAAGCACACCTACTGCCTCTTACATGACAAGTTCTTTTCCATTTCAATCATTCCAACTTACTGTATTTGAGCAATTCTATCTCAAAGCTACCCAAAATTTAACTTCAATAACTCTACTTACCCCTAACGTGTAAAGCCCACTCAGCCAAGCATCTTCATTCATGTATTTGTCTAGTCTACTTTTAAAACTACACCAGCTTTAAGCTTCAGTAACTCTATTTGGCAGATTGTTCGACTCATTCACAACTTTATTACCAAGCCAATAGTTTTCATCATCCTTTCTGAATCTAAACTTATATAATTTAAATACATTATTTCAAGTTCTTTCTTGACATTTTTCACTTTTATACATCAATCATGTCTTTCAGTGGATTAATTTTATCATTCTTCTCTGTATGTTATCAATGCATTTATATCCATTATGTTGTATGAAGACCAGAACTGAACTTCATAATCTAAGTGAGACCTTACTAAAGATGTATGGATTTTTATTATTATAATAAAAAAAGAAGTGCTAAACCTACAAGGGTCATACAGCGCAGCAGGGCAGAAAAGAGTGCATTGGTATTGGGTAGCAAGAGGGAAAGGGATGATTATTAGGTCACACAGTGCAATGGGGCAGGGGATAGTAGAGGGGTAGAGGGTAGCAAGAGGAAAAGGTAGAAAGGGTTGCAAGGAGTGCTAGAGGCATCATCATCAAAGTTTGTACAGTAAATCAGTTGCTGTCATCACTGCATTAGAGCAGTGATGACGTTGGAGGTAAATTCTGAGTGCTCGTTGATAGAGTGGGCAGTCCAACAGAATATGGCTAACAGAAACCAGAACCTGACAATTCTCACAGAGTGGGACAAGGCGCCTCTCCATAAGATACCCGTGAGTAAGACGAGTGTGGGTGATGCAAAGACGGGAGAGAGTAGTCTCCCAACATTGACAATGATGGCAAGAAAATGGCCAGAAACCTATCTTGGTTTAATAAAATGCAATTTGTTACGTAGCAGATCAGACCACTGTTGTTGCTAACGGTTGCGAAGGTGGGTAGAAATCACCGCAAAATAGACTGTGGATGGAACACCCATATATGAGACTGGGAGGTCATGTACTGCTGACTGTTCAGCAGTGTCTGCCTGTTCATTGCCCTGTACGTCAACATGACCAGGGACCCAGCAAAAAACAATATCTTTATGCTTGCTGGAGATACGGCATAACCGAAGTTGGATGTGAAGAAACAGGGGATAAAATGAATAAAATTTTTGTATAGCCTGCAAAGCACTAAGGGAGTCTGAAACTACTACAAATGACGACACAGACATAGATGCAATATGGATAAGTGCTTTGAGAATTGCATAAAATCAGCTGTAAAAATGCTGGCCGAGGCTAATAAATACCCTCGTACGACGCTGTCCGGAAACATTACTGCAAATCCGACACCATCAGAAGACGTGGAACCATCGGTGTACACTGCGACGGCAGGAGAATGAGACTGGAAGTGATTAAGAAAAAGAGAGCGAGAAGCAACCATAGGTGTTTGGGCTTTCGTGCATGGCAGTGAGGGAAGAACAGTCATGAACCATCGGAACTTCTGAAGGGGGAAGGGAAAAGTTAGATGCTACATGAACATAGAAATGTAGCAACTGAAGAGAAGACAAGAACGAATGTAGACGAAGAGAAAAGAGAAGGAGTAAACAGGGGAGACGAATAAATAAGGAACTTCTACTAACATCTGTTATCATCCTATATGTCGGAGGATTGTGGAGGTCATGAGAGCAAACAAGATAGCGGAGGCAATGAGCATCACGGTGATTGGTCAAGGATAGAATATTCGCCTCTGCATAGAGGCTCTCAACAGGTGAAGAGCGAAAAGCACTGAGGCATAAATGTAATCCCTGGTGATGGATGGGATCAAGGATAGAAAGAGTTGCAGGAGAGGCCGCTGAATATATCTGGCCACCATAATCTAGTTTTGATAAAATTAGGGCAGAATGAAGTTGAAGGAGAGTTATACGATCAGCCTCACACCCCCAATGAAAGATGAGCGAGGATTTTAAGGAGGTTCAGCTGGTTATGACAAGTTGCCTTCAAGGAGGTAGTGTTAGGTTTCCATGATAGCCGACGGTCAAACAGATGACTGAGAAACCTGACAGTATCACGTTCTGGGTTATGCGACCCATACAGGTACAATGGATTTTCAGGGATGATAGAACGTCTAGTGAAAGTGGCCCAATTGGAAACACGGTTGACCTCATGCTGGAGAGAAACTGCAATGAGGTGACAGTCAGTGCGTGCATAAGCCATAGCAAAGTCATCAACAAAGAGTGATGACCAAATATTAGATGGAAGAATAGATGCCAGATAATTTATAGAAAGGAAAAAATGTGTGGTGCTCAGGAGACATCCCTGGGGGACACCTTCAGCTTGGACAAACTCAGGGGGACGTATATTATTAACCCTAACACGGAAATGTCTCTTAAACAAGAAGTTCTTTGGGAAAAATGGCAGAGTGCCTCGGAGGCCTAAGGAGTGAGCTTGGGTCAAGATGTTATATCTTCAATTTGTGTCATATGCCTTCTTAAGATCAAAAAAGATGGCCATAACCGAGAGTGCCTGCCCGTGGTTTGAGATATAGAATGGGAAGCCAGGTTTAAAACTGAGGTCCAGAACAGGTGTAACAGCTCATCAACGGAGGACGAAGAAGGAACCTCACTAAAAGCAGTTTGAACGCGAGTACTGGTCCCAATGCACTCTGTCAAATCACCAGCGTGGGCAACGAAGGGGTGGAAAGTGATCACTGTCATGTAAGTCTGGGAGCACAGACCAGGTAAAGTCTAGTACAGTTGAGGAAGAGCAAACTGAGAGATCGATGCAAAAAGAGAGATCGAGTACGAGGGTCAAAATGGGTGGGAGCACCCGTATTTAAAACATGGAGAGGGAGAGAAGAGAGAAGAGCCTCTAACTGAATGTCACTAGAGTCACTGTGAGATCTCCCCAGAGGAAATGGTGAGTATTAAAATCGCCGAGTAGCAGAAGTGGTGGCGGTAAGGAAGAATCCAGAAATGTAACATCTGGGATAGATAGCACCCGAGGAGAGAGATACAAAGAACAGACTATATACCACTTATTCAACTAGATGCGTACTGCAGTGTAATGTAGCAAAGTATGAACAAAGAGCTGATGGTATAAAATACTGGTGCATATAAGAAGTGCACTGTCATTAAAGGTTCCATCGGGAAAAGGATCCGATGAATATAGTAAAACATAGCCTGAGATGGGACGGATAAAAGCGGATCGTAATTTAGGTTCTTGTAAACAAACAACAAACAGGGGAAAACTGGGAGAGCAACACCTGAAGCTCACCCCAGTTACCTCTGAGGCCGCGGATATTTCACTGTATATAAACCATGATTTGCAAAGAGAAGGATACAAGAAATACAAGAAAGAGGTAACTATGGACTAGAAAGGTTAGAAAAATCCACATGTGGATGCAGTGGAAAATGAACAAGCAGCGAAGGGTTGGAACGCTGCAAAGAAAGAAGTTGTGTAGATGGAGAAGAGTGAAGATTAGAGACAGGAGGTGGATCAGTGTCCATCAATGGTTTAGTCTCCTCAGTGTAGTCAGAGATAGCTTCAGGAGTTTCAGAGGACAAAGACGTAGTATATGGAATGATATTGGAAATAGGAGGAGGAGGGTGAATAAAGATTGGAGCCATGGCAGAATTTACCTATGTAGGGAGATGGGACGAGAGATTATAGGTAACTTGAGAAGAAGCTTGGGAGGGGATGGGAGAGAAAAAACTTAGGAGGGGACAGGAGAGGAAAAACTTAGGAGGGGACAGAAGAGGAAAAACTTAGGAGGGGACAGAAGAAGGTACAGTACAAGGGGGTGGATGGACCTCCATAGTTGCAACAGAACGAGTAAGAGGTAAAGATCCAGGTACTGAGACTGGAAATGAAAGAGATTTACCCTTTGGGGATTTGTTGGACTTTGAAGAAGTAAAGAGGCGAGGGAGATGAGCTGGTGTGCGACGTCGTGTAGACATAGAAGCTTGCATGTGAGATGCAGATTGGAAAACAGTAGGTGATGAGGTAGGGACCTCGGAGTCCAGGACTGCAAAAGAATTAGATACAGAGGTGACTGTGGAAGGAATGACCGCAGGGAGACCGCGGAAATTGGGACCCCAGAGGTTGGGGCTTCTTAGTAACTCGAGAATGAGAAATATGGGGAAGTCTCCCTGGAGGCATAGATGAGAGACTACCATGGTGTAGGTAAAGCCTTTTGTCTATTTGTGACAATGGATTTCACATTCACTCAATTAAACCTGGCAACGACGAGAATAAGATGGATGAGTTTCATGATAATTAAGGCAGGAGGGAAGTAAACCACAAGATGTATTGGTATGGTCATCGGCACCACAGCCTGGGCATTCAGCCATGGACCTGCAATATTTCGCCGGGTGTAGAGGTCACCTGTTGGACTTGCAAATGGTGTCCCACAATATAAATCGATGATGGAAGCTCATGGCAGTCAAAAGTTAGCGAGCTACATTGTAGGGTAGCATCTCCACCCATGGGCAGGCAGTACATACGTGTCTACTTAAAGGATCGGGAGATCTTGGAGCTCAAGCTGTTCCAGAATGTCATCACCACATGTCTAGAAATTACGTTGAATAATGGTATGTGGTAGAATGATAGTACCACTACAAGAATTGACAATGATATTTTTCAATTGCTACAGGAATGGCATCTATGGTTGTAAGGAGAGAAAGACAGTGAGCTTGGCTAGCATTCTGTACTGTGACGATGTGTGCACTGCTCTTGAGATCATGAAACAGAATATTACGATTAACATGGCATAGGAGCGCCTTGGTGATACTATGATCAGAAAGATATTCTAAAGATGTGGGGTGTAGAGTGCAAAACTGTCCATTGTGTACTATGATGCATAGTACACAATAGACGTGTTGGTCTTTCTGAGTAGAATGAGAGGCAGTCGAAATAGTGTCATCAGAAGAAGGTCATGGTCATTTACATACAAGACCAGAGGTGGTCCATTTTGAGGTGGGCACGCGATCTGAAAACCGTCGCTTAACATGGGAAGAGGCCGGAGGTTGGAGGTGTCAAGGAGTCAGGCCGAGCCTCTGTATTCGGAGCGTGGGACAAAATGTCACCCGTGGAAGATACAGGGGCTGTAGAAAGGTCTGAAGAATGGTCCTGTAATAAGGCAGGGTCGTCAGAGGGTGCTGCTACAGGAAGGGGCCCAGGAGGAGGAGGTACATGAACTTGGGACTCCATGGTTAGGTCTCTGTTTTCTTTTCGTTTCTTTTAAAGAAAAGAAATAAAAGAAGGAGCGTGGAGGGTAGCGCCCAAGAGGACAACCTCAGCGCGGCCGGTAGTGCAGATGTGACATTGAGCCCATGTCCTACCCTACCCTTCAAACTAGTAAACCAGCAATCTGGGATAGTAACCTCACATCTACCAAGCCACCTCAGCGGTCAAAAGAGAGGGTGGTCGGAAACCTGCCACAAAGCATACCTCTTTCGGCCAACACCTGGAATCCAACAGGTAGTCTCCAGAGATACACCCGTCAAATGAAAGACACCCGAATCCTCCCTTCCCCCCCATCCCCCAGTTGACCGGAGAGGGATCGGGATTTCTAGATGATCCAGATTCCACAGCAAATTACACTACTTCCAAGGACCTCAACAGAAAGAGATAGACCCCAGAACTCCTTCTCAGGTCTAGGAACTAGACAGCCTAAGGGAACAACCTAAAAAGCAGAAACAGGAAAGGGAAAGTGGAGTGATTTGGAGAGGGGGTAATTAGGTTCGGTCTAAGGAAGAAAACCAAAGGTCTAATTCCTCAGACCAATAGCCTCTTCACCGCGCCAAGGAGCCCCCCTTGAAGAGGTAAGATGTATGGATCTGAACATCTGTTGTTTATACACTTGATATAAATCCAGGAAATCTGTAAGCCTTATCACCACTCCCAGGTAATTTTCATATATTGTTTGATCTAAGTCTATATTATCTATTTTATAAGTTCCAGGGTTATATACATTCCCAAGGATTAGAATTTTGCAGTTATCTACAATGAACAGTGTCTGATACTGTTCAGGGTTGTGGGATTTGAGATAGCTTCAGGAGTTTCAGAGGACAAAGACGTAGTATATGGAATGATATTGGAAATAGGAGGAGGAGGGTGAATAAAGATTGGAGCCATGGCAGAATTTACCTATGTAGGGAGATGGGACGAGAGATTATAGGTAACTTGAGAAGAAGCTTGGGAGGGGATGGGAGAGAAAAAACTTAGGAGGGGACAGGAGAGGAAAACTTAGGAGGGGACAGAAGAAGGTACAGTACAAGGGGTGGATGGACCTCCATAGTTGCAACAGAACGAGTAAGAGGTAAAGATCCAGGTACTGAGACTGGAAATGAAAGAGATTTACCCTTTGGGGATTTGTTGGACTTTGAAGAAGTAAAGAGGCGAGGGAGATGAGCTGGTGTGCGACGTCGTGTAGACATAGAAGCTTGCATGTGAGATGCAGATTGGAAAACACTAGGTGATGAGGTAGGGACCTCGGAGTCCAGGACTGCAAAAGAATTAGATACAGAGGTGACTGTGGAAGGAATGACCGCAGGGAGACCGCGGAAATTGGGACCCCAGAGGTTGGGGCTTCTTAGTAACTCGAGAATGAGAAATATGGGGAAGTCTCCCCTGGAGGCATAGATGAGAGACTACCATGGTGTAGGTAAAGCCTTTTGTCTATTTGTGACAATGGATTTCACATTCACTCAATTAAACCTGGCAACGACGAGAATAAGATGGATGAGTTTCATGATAATTAAGGCAGGAGGGAAGTAAACCACAAGATGTATTGGTATGGTCATCGGCACCACAGCCTGGGCATTCAGCCATGGACCTGCAATATTTCGCCGGGTGTAGAGGTCACCTGTTGGACTTGCAAATGGTGTCCCACAATATAAATCGATGATGGAAGCTCATGGCAGTCAAAAGTTAAGCGAGCTACATTGTAGGGGTAGCATCTCCACCCATGGGCAGGCAGTACATACGTGTCTACTTAAAGGATCGGGAGATCTTGGAGCTCAAGCTGTTCCAGAATGTCATCACCACATGTCTAGAAATTACGTTGAATAATGGTATGTGGTAGAATGATAGTACCACTACAAGAATTGACAATGATATTTTTCAATTGCTACAGGAATGGCATCTATGGTTGTAAGGAGAGAAAGACAGTGAGCTTGGCTAGCATTCTGTACTGTGACGATGTGTGCACTGCTCTTGAGATCATGAAACAGAATATTACGATTAACATGGCATAGGAGCGCCTTGGTGATACTATGATCAGAAAGATATTCTAAAGATGTGGGGTGTAGAGTGAAAACTCGTCCATTGTGTACTATGATGCATAGTACACAATAGACGTGTTGGTCTTTTCTGAGTAGAATGAGAGGCAGTCGAAATAGTGTCATCAGAAGAAGGTCATGGTCATTTACATACAAGACCAGAGGTGGTCCATTTTGAGGTGGGCACGCGATCTGAAAACCGTCGCTTAACATGGGAAGAGGCCGGAGGTTGGAGGTGTCAAAGGAGTCAGGCCGAGCCTCTGTATTCGGAGCGTGGGACAAAATGTCACCCGTGGAAGATACAGGGGCTGTAGAAAGGTCTGAAGAATGGTCCTGTAATAAGGCAGGGTCGTCAGAGGGTGCTGCTACAGGAAGGGGCCCAGGAGGAGGAGGTACATGAACTTGGGACTCCATGGTTAGGTCTCTGTTTTCTTTTCGTTTCTTTTTAAAGAAAAGAAATAAAAGAAGGGAGCGTGGAGGGTAGCGCCAAGAGGACAACCTCAGCGCGCCGGTAGTGCAGATGTGACATTGAGCCCATGTCCTACCCTACCCTTCAAACTAGTAAACCAGCAATCTGGGATAGTAACCTCACATCTACCAAGCCACCTCAGCGGTCAAAAGAGAGGGTGGTCGGAAACCTGCCACAAATCATACCTCTTTCGGCCAACACCTGGAATCCAACAGGTAGTCTCCAGAGATACACCGTCAAATGAAAGACCCCCGAATCCTCCCTTCCCCCATCCCCCAGTTGACCGGAGAGGATCGGGATTTCTAGATGATCCAGATTCCACAGCAAATTACACTACTTCCAAGGACCTCAACAGAAAGAGATAGACCCCAGAACTCCTTCTCAGGTCTAGGAACTAGACAGCCTAAGGGAACAACCTAAAAAGCAGAAACAGGAAAGGGAAAGTGGAGTGATTTGGAGAGGGGGGTAATTAGGTTCGGTCTAAGGAAGAAAACCAAAAGGTCTAATTCCTCAGACCAATAGCCTCTTCACTGCGCCAAGGAGCCCCCCTTGAAGAGGAAAGATGTATGGATCTGAACATCTGTTGTTTATACACTTGATATAAATCCAGGAAATCTGTAAGCCTTATCACCACTCCCAGGTAATTTTCATATATTGTTTGATCTAAGTCTATATTATCTATTTTATAAGTTCCAGGGTTATATACATTCCCAAGGATTAGAATTTTGCAGTTATCTACAATGAACAGTGTCTGATACTGTTCAGGGTTGTGGGATTTGAGATAGCTTCAGGAGTTTCAGAGGACAAAGACGTAGTATATGGAATGATATTGGAAATAGGAGGAGGAGGGTGAATAAAGATTGGAGCCATGGCAGAATTTACCTATGTAGGGAGATGGGACGAGAGATTATAGGTAACTTGAGAAGAAGCTTGGGAGGGATGGGAGAGAAAAACTTAGGAGGGGACAGGAGAGGAAAACTTAGGAGGGGACAGAAGAAGGTACAGTACAAGGGGTGGATGGACCTCCATAGTTGCAACAGAACGAGTAAGAGGTAAAGATCCAGGTACTGAGACTGGAAATGAAAGAGATTTACCCTTTGGGGATTTGTTGGACTTTGAAGAAGTAAAGAGGCGAGGAGATGAGCTGGTGTGCGACGTCGTGTAGACATAGAAGCTTGCATGTGAGATGCAGATTGAAAACATAGGTGATGAGGTAGGGACCTCGGAGTCCAGGACTGCAAAAGAATTAGATACAGAGGTGACTGTGGAAGGAATGACCGCAGGGAGACCGCGAAATTGGGACCCCAGAGGTTGGGGCTTCTTAGTAACTCGAGAATGAGAAATATGGGGAAGTCTCCCTGGAGGCTAGATGAGAGACTACCATGGTGTAGGTAAAGCCTTTTGTCTATTTGGACAATGGATTTCACATTCACTCAATTAAACCTGGCAACGACGAGAATAAGATGGATGAGTTTCATGATAATTAAGGCAGGAGGAAGTAAACCACAAGATGTATTGGTATGGTCATCGGCACCACAGCCTGGGCATTCAGCCATGGACCTGCAATATTTCGCCGGGTGTAGAGGTCACCTGTTGGACTTGCAAATGGTGTCCCACAATATAAATCGATGATGGAAGCTCATGGCAGTCAAAAGTTAAGCGAGCTACATTGTAGGGGTAGCATCTCCACCCATGGGCAGGCAGTACATACGTGTCTACTTAAAGGATCGGGAGATCTTGGAGCTCAAGCTGTTCCAGAATGTCATCACCACATGTCTAGAAATTACGTTGAATAATGGTATGTGGTAGAATGATAGTACCACTACAAGAATTGACAATGATATTTTTCAATTGCTACAGGAATGGCATCTATGGTTGTAAGGAGAGAAAGACAGTGAGCTTGGCTAGCATTCTGTACTGTGACGATGTGTGCACTGCTCTTGAGATCATGAAACAGAATATTACGATTAACATGGCATAGGAGCGCCTTGGTGATACTATGATCAGAAAGATATTCTAAAGATGTGGGGTGTAGAGTGCAAAATTCGTCCATTGTGTACTATGATGCATAGTACACAATAGACGTGTTGGTCTTTTCTGAGTAGAATGAGAGGCAGTCGAAATAGTGTCATCAGAAGAAGGTCATGGTCATTTACATACAAGACCAGAGGTGGTCCATTTTGAGGTGGGCACGCGATCTGAAACCGTCGCTTAACATGGGAAGAGGCCGGAGGTTGGAGGTGTCAAAGG